>VDFB02359061.1:0-49471 GCA_007258455.2 Sequoia sempervirens
TATGCATCCATTCTCTTCCCAAAAAATCTTCTTACACATGTGTGAGAAAAACATAATTTTTTCGATTAGATTAAAATAAGAAAATATTGGTGTTTCATTCCCTATCAATCCATGTCCCACTCAAATCCCCCCTTACCAAAGTTACACTTGTCATCTTCCTATCAACCCATTCCTCGCAATCAATATGGATGCTTAATCTTTCAAGTTAATCCACACCATCCAATACACCATTATAAATTTATAAATTAAACCTAATCTAATATATTTTCATCAATCATCTTGATATGCATTTTTATTTTGTTAGTGAAGGAACTCGCCATCAAATCCATCATCGTTTAGCATAACCATCATAGACTTGGTTCAACAAGGGTTGGTCTTAATGAGATATTTTTATTTTTTCATCATATTTTACTAACCTTTATGCTTAATCTAATTGTTGCATGGGTTTTAGGTAGGATAGGTTAGATTTTTCATATTTTTCTTACATTCTAAAAAAAAAATACATGGTGGTCCCACGAAAGAAGAGGGGAGGTGAGAAAGGAGAGTATAGAGATAAAGAAAGGTCAATGTCATGGTCAATTGAATTTATGGAATGTTTTATAAATAGATTTGTTTATATATACAGGTTTTGTTTAGGTGGAGCAATATATTTATTCCATTTCATTCACACGTAATGCTTAGGTTTGATTAGATTTAATCATATCATGAATTATGTGTTTGAGGTGCAAACACCTTTTGGTGTCATGTTCAAGTATATATTGGTATTGACAAAAGGCCTTCATGTCATAAGAAGGTGGAAGAATGGTGTTTGTGTCTAAAAGATGAATGAGTGAAAGTTGAATCATATTATTGGTTAGAATTTTATAAGATAAGCATGAAGTAGTTTATTTAGAGTGGTGCAACACCAGTTTTTTGTGTTCATGTCATTAAGTTCATCTTCATATTTGAGGGTGATGCATTTATAGTATTATTCATGATAGTGGAAGTGATGTTCTTAAAAAAATTATATTGCTCTTTTTAATAATTTTTATTGCTAGATGTAGAGGACCTTGAGGATATAGCAGAAGTTGGCAAAAAAGCCTCGAATTAGTTATTTGTCTATTAAAAGTCCCATAAGGCACTAAATATGTGTGTGAATAAAGGATGCCTCATCAAGAGAATATTGTCCCTAATACGAGGATTAAGGTTTCTTATAAAAACATCTCTAGATCAAATTTAGGAAGAGCATAAGGCATATGCAAAAAGAGGGACTAATATCTAAAGATGAATTTAATCACCTTCTCATTGGCTCTTGTCTACAGTGTACCATATCAATAAAGTGAATTAAGGGATAATTTTTTCTTGAAATTATTGAAGAAACTAATTAAGTAGTTGGCCAAAAGAAGAAATGGTGATCAGTAAGAGAGTAAAACTAGTCCAACACCATATCCTTAGGGGAATATATTTGCTAACATCTTGTGTTGAAAGAGGAAATCACTACATAGATTGGTGAAGGAAAAAATGTGTCACTGAGGTCACCTTTTCCATTGTATGTTTCAAATATGGGGACCTCATTCCCGACAAGTAGGGGTGAAACAAGAATATCTAAAGAGACTGGATTACAATGATAATATATGTATGTAAGGGGCTAATAAGTAGTAGAAAGTGTGTCATGCTATTATGGAGGGATGCCCACATTTTATATTAATTAATTGATAACATGATTAGTTGTATGTAAAGGGGTAGTAGAAGCAGTGAAAGAAGTGGAAGGAGGTTGTGAGAAGAGTGGAATAGATGGAAAGACCTATGTAGAGGTGAAGTGACCACCAAAGTAATTTAATGGCAAATGCTATGGTTTTAGAATTATTAATATGAATAAATTGGATTAGCCATCAACATTATGAAGGTAGCAACAAGTGTACCAATCACCATGTGTATGTTGAAAATAGGCATCAGCATGTTAAGTTGGTTATTCATGATATCAAATTGTGAGTTGTGAGTTTTCTCACAAGAATCCTCTAATGATGGCGTATGATTGTTTATGATTAGGGATAACCCATGTAATAAATAAGTGTCCTCCAAATCACTGTGTAATTGTGCTATAATTTTTAGAATGTTTCTATAATCATACATGTCATTATAATTGCATGTTTTTTGGAACTCAACAACATGCCTATCCAAGTTATGTAAATCTATTTTAAGGTAAAATTAATGATTGAAGGCCTCTTACACATCATAAAAAATCCAAGAGATTAAAAGACCAATCTAAGTGATAAACTAGTGATTTGGTAGTAGGTCCCTGGTAGGGATTGTTGGGTCAAGCTAGTCCTCTAGAGAAGTTAGTGATGGTGGTACTTTTTTAATGTTAGTAACTTTGATTTGAAGTGTATTGGGAAAAATGTTGGGTAAGGAACTCTTGTAAGGATATTTGTGGGTGTGGAAAGGCTTTTAAGCAGTTTTTACAGGTAGAATCATATTGTATTTAGTTTTCTAATTAATAAAATTATCTCAGTTACTGACCAAAAAAAAATCCAAGAGATTCAAGTAATAGGGGGGAATCATGTTGTTTGGATCAAAAGAGAAATTACAAAAATCAAAAGTTGTGTGAATTGGAGTTTTTTTGGTTCTAGAATAGGACATGTTGAGGTTTCTCAAACTTATTTGAACAACATTATGTGAATAGATTGGTTAGATCACAAAGATCTTAAAAGAGCTTACAACACATAATCGAGAATATGCTTTATTTTTGTGTTTTTATAAAAAAAATAAAAAAGAAAGAAAAACATTCGAGAGTAACAAGTTCACTAAAATGTAATAGAGGAAAAATGCAACCTAAATTAGAAAGTGTGTAAACTCTTTAGATTATATTATCTTTCTAATATTACCTCCAAGGTGAACCTATGTTTTGAACTATTTTAGATATTGATTTAAGAGAAAATTTTGACTAACCTAGACTAATGCTTTAAGCTATGAAAATGAAATTAACTAGTCAAAGCTAAGAGTTAAAATGAAAGAACTATTGTTTATTATTATCAAAGGAGATTGCCACAAATGGTCAAGCCCCTGCTTATCTAACCTCAACAACCAACCAAATGAAGAAATATTGACATAAAATAAGTGTTCTTATCCTATATGTGTCTATGAATTGATAGATTAGTAGTTCAAATACAAGCAATATAAACTAGAATGAAAAAGAGAGTATTGATAAGTAAGAAATGAGATCCCAGGTACCAAAACTAATAATAACTAGGATTTTATAATGACAACAGTAAAAAATAAAGTGATAATCTAGAGTAAATAATTAGAAAAAAATCATCTCTCAATCTTGGTAAGACCAATAAAGGCTTGAGAGTATTGTTGATATGTGTTTCTATACCTTATAAGAATGTAGTGGAATGTTAGAGTCTTCATATATACTTCATAAAGTGCTAGTAGACTACTCCAAATGCTGGTAAAAAGGTGTAGAATCCTAAGGAGTGTCAAAGCTTAAAATTTATATTACGAGATTGATATAGGACTTCAAAATGAGGTGAATAGAGGGAGATAAGGGAGCTAGATAGCCACTCAATTCATTGAAGAGGAATTACTTGTGAGCTAGGTAGGTGATAGGTAATAAAATGCTAAAAAATAGCCATAGAATCATGAATTGTTGTAGGACCTTGGTGTTTTGCACTAGTGTTTAGATAATTCCAACTCAACATAGGGCTAGACACAAGTAAATGACAAGAATATGACAAATGTGACATTAGATTTGACAAAAAGGACCATGGGAAACAAGGCCTTAACACCCTACAAAAAAAAAAGACTAAGGTAAAGGTTGGATGAATATAAAAAGCACACTAAGAGAGATGAACACCAAAAAGAGCTTAAAAAATAATGCAAAATTTTAAGGGTATACAATTTCTATCATTACATAAATTTACATACTTTATGCTAGATACCTATATTCCTTTTTATTCAATTATTGATTTACACACCTTATCATTCTCAATCTAAATTAGTTTATTGCGTAAATTATATATATTGAATTAATTAACCTAAACTAACCTTTAGAAAAAGTTTACTTTCTTTTAAAATTAAATGTTTGAATAAATATAATTATTATATATAACCTGAAAACTATATAACTATCTCTTTTTTAAAAATATAAAAACTTTACTCATAATTTTGATTTAATAAATTTATAAAATGTTAAATCAAATTAAAGCAAACTTGTTAGTTAAAAAATTATTATATTAATTTACAAAAGACATGATGTACAATATAGGTGGAATGTACACTATATTCAAATAATTCAAATAAAGACAAACTCAAGAGTTCAAGTATTAAGACAAAAGGAAGTTATTCACATGTATATCCAACAAAACAAGTTGGTGAATTATAAATGGAGAATCAAATTACAATGAATGGTAAAATAGTAAAAGCTTGTACTTTAAGGTTGAATATGTCCATTCATTGTTCATAAAGTCCAAATTTCAATTTGTAATTTAAAGTTTTCAAACAAGAAAATAAAAATAAAAAATGTTGGGGAAACAAATGGTCATAGACCATGGAAAATATCCTCCATATATATCAAAGATTTGGATTATGTGATTAAGATATGTGGGAAAACGTTAAAGAAGTGGATGCATGTGAATTACAACACTAATTGGAGGCATAGATTAGCCTTTAAGACTTCCAACCAAAATACCAAGGAAACAAATGTCACATGTGCTCTTTCATTTCATTTGACATTGACTCTTTGCTCAAGAGTAACCTTGGGATAAGGACAAATGAGGGGCCTTTGACTATTAGGTCATATGCAATCTTTAATAAAGTAATAAGGAATAATAGTGTGAAAGAAAATAAAAAGTTTGAATTAGGTTAATTAAATAAATATACTTCATTTTGATTTTTAAAGTTGTTCTATAGTAACCAAGATCATTTATTACAATTACTTGTCTGTATTATCCATATTAAATACCAAGGGTCATACTAAAAAATGATAACCTAATAAAAATATTTGTGATTTATTAAAAGTAATGCAAACAAAATGTATTAGTCTCTTTTCAATTTAAATTGGAAAATATAACTAAAATAAGAAAAAAGAAGTTGATTTCTAAACATGACAACAACCATTACTTCCCTTACATAATAAACTTATATTAGAAATCATTCTAAAAATATTGAAAAATAAATAAATAATCTAACCAAAAAACAAGAAGATATCACTATTATTGTTGATTAAATTCACCTTACATAAAAAATGAAAAATAGCAAAACTAAAGGTGGGCCTGCTTGCCCGTGTCCACCCCAAGGGGACTAGTCTCACCTCCAAATGAAAAAAATCGCAAAACTAAAAGATGGGCCTGCTTGCCCGTGTCCACCCCAAGGGGACTAGTCTCACCTCCAAATGAAAAAAATAGCAAAACTAAAAGATGGGCCTGCTTGCCCGTGTCCACCCCAAGGGGACTAGTCTCACCTCAACTCGCCCCTCTGAATGCTGGATTGGATAGCAGGGATACCTTGTCGTAACATCTAATGATCAAACAATGAATAACAATTTTAAGCCTTATCCAAAACTATCTCCCCACAGCAGGCACAAAACACCAATTTTGGAACAGAAAATATCTCCAGCAGAACAATAAACTCTGAAACAGGCATTGCATGCCAGTGAAGGAACACTACAGAGCCTTGACCGAAATGGGCCCAGAGAAAAAAACATTAAATTGCTGCTCAGAACACTGTCAAATAACCATACAGCAAAGTTCCTACAGGAATCACCATTGACAGAGAAAATAAATGAAGAAAACAACATAAATTACTGTTATATCAGAAACATACATCATACTATTGATGAAATTACTACTCATATAAACACAAAAACAGTCCCTCCAATTGCCAGAAAGTCCCGAGTGGCTTATCTGATTGCATACTATGTTTCCCTTAAATTCTTTCTTGTCGTTTTTGTTCAGCTGTCTCTGCAGAACTGTTCACAGTTACCCTTCGTATACGTACGAGCTTCACTTTAATTTGGATGAAGGAAAAAAAATGGGTTTGTGTGATTAAGAAGTGCACAAAACAATGATGACAGCCGGACTTTGAAATTCATTAGTCTGAGCAGGAGATCACATGGGCTGCCCCGCCTACTTTTTTGTCGCATAGAAAAATTAGTTATCAATATGGCCAATTAAACCGTACATACTTATTACTGTGGCACGCTCTGCCTTGGCATTCGGCTTGTATTCTGCACAATGGCCCCACCTCAACTATGTTTGAATTATCGTTTGGCCCTTTCCTTGAGATGCTACTGTATCTGATTTGGAGCTTTCTGCGGGAGTTAAGCAAACAGAGGGGGTGACTGGTTTTACTCCAATTTTGTCTTTGTTTTTTGGTCTCATTGTGTGGCCAATGGGCCGGTTATTTGTTCTTCTGTGGGTCCATGTAAGAAGTTGGTGTGTTGGAGTACAATGTATTTGTTATGGATGGTTTATGATAGGTGTTGTACATCTTTATATTTTGAAATTGGGTCCTTGGGTCAGGATTCAAAATAAATTTAAGGGATGTTATCGTCATCTTGATGATAGGTTATAGAATGTGATTAGAAATATTTACGAAAAAATGTACATTTTGTTTTACCATACATTCTCTTGTACATTGTAATAGACTATGGAAATATCATGTCTTTAATTGAATTTCTCTTGTCCCTTTTGCCGACTAAATGTAGGGAGAGTTTAATAGACTACAACGTCATTTTTCAAACTTTTCGTTGACTATGCTTGTTTCATGTAAATATAAGTTTACCCACATTTTTTAATGGTTGTCAATATTTTGTATGAGTGGAGGAGAATAAACAATTGCTATATAAATATTTAAAATGTGATTAGATACATACATGAAGTTTTTTACCATAGACTCTCTAACACACTCTAATAGACTTTGGAAATATCATGTCTTTGATAGAATTTCTCTTGTCTCTTTTGCTATATGTAAGGGAGATTTTAATAGACTAAAATGTCAAACTTGCTTGTCGAGGCTTTAATTGGTTTTGTTGTTATTGTGCAACTTTGTAATTTTTGTTTTGTAGCTCACGTTGTATTCTTATTTTAATTGAATTCATCTTCCAATAAAAAACAATATCATTTGTCAAACGTACTATCGACTTTACTTGTTTCATATAAATATAAATTTACTGATGTTTTTAATAGTTGTTGATATTGTGTATGCGTACAAGAGAGTAAATAGCCTCTAGATAAATATTTAGTTTTGTTAAGCAAATAAAATCAATTAAATGTAAGTGAAATTTTAAATAGAGGATTTTAGTTTGATAATGTGATTGAAGTTAATTGAGATTGTAATTGAACATGCGTTCAAATGTAAATGAGACATATTAGGGTTGCATACTTTGAAATCAATGGAAAGTGAACTTTGATAGAGAGATGTAGACAGAAAAGTAAAGCTAGATTACTAATCAGAGGATTAAGACAATTGGAATATGAGAAATTGAGAGTTAGGGATAGAATCATAATAAAGACCCTCTCTAGTTGTTACATGATCTTATCTAGTGGCAAGATCTTGTCACAATTTCTATGATTTTGTTCATAGTATGATTTGATTATTAGTACTTGCAACACTTGTTCAATTGATGGTATATAAAGCGATGAAAATAGTGGTAGTATTAAAGAGCAACATGGGGCTTGCTATGCAGAGATTGAACTTTAGGACTTCCTTCCAACTTAGTAAAACCCTAGGATTTAATTAACAATAAAGTGAATGAGTAAATGAGATGGCAATCAATGGATTTTAGTGTAGGTGATAAATATTGAGTCATCATCGATACATTATGAAGCTTGATGCAATTCAATGAATGACTATGTCAACTTAGACTATAGTCAATTTGTGTTTCATCTATTAATATCACTTAATTGATCAACCCCTAATTAAGGTCATTGATGGCTAGTGTAGTTGCAAGAGAAAAAATGCTTTTTTATTGTGAATGTTATATCCACTCACATGTTGATTGTCAATGTCCTAGGATGATACCTAGAAATGCATAGCCCTGACATAATTTAAAATTTTGACACCCATTCCAGTGAGCAATGGTTAGATCTTAGGATTGTCAACCTTGGAATATGAAAAATTAAACTTTAAAAGTGGGCAATGCAGCCATGTCCATGATCATGTCCAAGATAGGTAGACTACTAGGAACTGAGTTTTATAAGCTATGAACAAAGAAATATGGGATGTCTAAGTGTAGGATTAGATATTGAATAAGTGAGCGCACCAAAATAGTCAAATCATGCATCTAAGACATCAACCCAAAGTGAAATATAACAAAAGGGGAAATGTTGGGTATACACTTTTCTCCTCTGCAATATGAAACAAAATGATTTTAATTTTCTTCACAAGACCATGGTTTATGGGATGACATGGTTATAAAGTTAAGTTATATATGTTGGTGTTCACGTTGGTGCCTATTTACTTTTTTTTGTTGATGATGTTGGGACATTGATTTATTCATCAAGGTCATTAGATGTTGTAAGATAATAAAATCACCCTACATAAATTTCTAGGTTAAAGTGAATAAAATAATTAATCACATTTAAACTAGGCAAGAGAGTTGGATCTAGAGAGGCATACTTGATCATGTATGAAATAACTATGAAATAACAATGCAAAAATGTGCACCTCCATGTCAAAAAAGAGGAGACTAAAAATACTATGACAAATGAATATTATATAAATTCTAATACTAGATCTTCTAGATGAACATATTGAAGCAATTGTAATCTATAAAATTTGAAACTATTGGATCAATCCTACATCTACAACTGTGATCCCTACATTTGTAGCTTTGACCCAAGAATGATGTGGTTTTAAAATATTGGTACAACCTTGGATTTATGATCCTCACAACTTCTATACTTTACAATAAATACTTACATGTACTCACAACTATAATGGAAAACCTAGTGGTGTTAAATAACATAACTGGAACTTGATTTGCTAGAAATATAAATAAAATCATTCCCTTCATGTGGCTTAGTCAAGCCCCGTTAATTAAATCAACAATATTAATAAAGTTGGAAGACAAAAAGAAACAAATATAATTGGCATTGATGTAGTTATGATGATACTAAGTGCTTGAGATTTGAGACATGATGTAATTGATGTTGTAGCAACTTGAAGTAAGAACTGGGATTTTAATATTTGTAGATGAAGGGCTAATGTGAGTGATGCAATATATCGAGTAGTGACTATTGGTCTTTCATGTCAAAGAGAATTGCAAGGCTTATTCTAATTATAAGTCTAGTTGATGATCAAAATGACCAATTGTTGGCACTAGAAATATACTTTGTGTTATTTTGAATATTTATAAATATGTACCAATTATATGTGCTAGCAATAGAAGAGAATTTGCTTAAGTAGGGATCGAACATCTAGAAGGTGTATTTTAGATCACATCATGTAATTTAGGACTACTATATAAGATTAGAATTTAGATTTTAAGTGAAGCATTTACTATTCATAGATGTATGTGTAAAATTAATCCTAGCATAGATTCCGTTAGTGATGGAAACATGTGTCTATATAAACCCCATCAATGTACTTGCTTCTTATGGATAAATGAAGTACTAGAACTCTATCTATTTTTTTTGTTCAAGTATCTCTTACACATAATTATTTGAGTATATATACATTTATGTTTTTATAATAGTGTGTAGGTTAATCAAATGGTGACTAACCCAATGATGCTTCGAGTAATAATTTTGGAGTCTTATGATAGTATGTATGAGTTAATTCAAATATTTAACCCGTTAGCTCTCAAAAACGCAGGTTTGAACTACGAAAGGTTGCCAAGCTTTCACAATGTTTCAAGGTAATAGACAAGGCCAAATGAATTGAACCTTCTACTCTTCAGGTGCTGCTATACCTAGGCGGGTGTACCTATATGAGTGAGGTAGACTTGACTTGTGCTTATCTCTCTTGAAATGTTTTTCCCACAATGGCAGATGGGAGTGGACAAATAAAACTAGATTTGGTATAAATTGTATAGCAATATTAAAACTAAGACCTAATATGTTTAGTTAACAGATGTAAAGAATGAATGAAACTAAATGATAAAATGCAGAGACTAGTGCCTTATTGGGTATGCAGAGTCAAATGAAATCAAAATGAGCAACTTTTTCTCGAAAACATTCAAATTGTTTGGCATATGTTTTAGTTTATAACTTGTATAAACATGCAAGACTGTGACTACTAAGTTCTTCTTAATGATCCAGATGAATCTCCCTGATTACTGTGATCAATTAAAAGGATTTAATATTTTCTTGAAAGAACCAATCAATCAACCACACAAATACAACAAATGTGCACTGATAAACTGAATATAAACTTGTTACATCAATTTAAATAACTAGAAAGCATCAATCGTGGAGACAACTTTAGTAATACTTTCAATGAGCACAACAGACAATTGACACCAGAAAAATGTCATCACATTAGAAATTCAATTGAAATCTCCATTGTCTTTCAATCATGCATCATAGTCTCAAAAAAATTTGTATCCTATTGTATTTTTTACTCTGTCTCTCTTCCCCTTTTTTCTCTCTGTCATTCTACTGTCAAAAATGGGTTTTATACATATCGTCCACATGAAAATTCGCATCCATTCACATTCAAATCCGGGCAATTTTTCCATTTGAGCCTTTACAACTGTTCATTGGACTCTCGCAAAGACATTACACAATCATACCGATCTTCAATATCTCACCGATAGTCAAAAAAATGTGCATTGCTATTACGTCCCGTCGTCTCATCGACATTTGATGTCTCACCGATAGTCATCGCTTGAGTCTTATGTATCACTGTGACAATTTTGAATCAGGGAGATGTTTCATAGAATACTTTGTGTCTTACCAAGATATGTCCTTAAGTTCACTTTCTGATCATCATGACATAGCAATTTTCCTGTCGATGAACCTTCATTCGGTATGATTCACATAGCTCTCGCTAAAAAAGCCAGTCTCACCGAACGTATCTCCAAGTTTGAATCTTGTCGCCGTGACATAGGAGTCTATAAGACTTCATGACTTCATTCTGATGGCAATGATGAGACCCACTTTCAGCTGTATCGACGAGACCAAACAGATGCTACATGACATTTCGCCGACGGCTTAAGTCTGGCCAACGTAACCCTTTGTATCCCATTCGATAAGAATCTTATGTGTTCGATATGACTCTCCTCGATAATTATTGTCTCGGCAATAAGTTCACTTTGCTTTCCGATCGGTATGACCTGCAATGACTCGCTATGACATATAGCGATAACCACTATCTTGCCGATAAATATGCCTTAATACTTTCTGGTCGCTGAGACACAATCATTTTCTCACCGATGAAAAAATACTTCAGTGTGACATATGAGTCCGCAAGACTGCATGACTTCATTTCGATAATCTTTTGATAGAATCCATGTGTGCTTTATCGACAAGACCCGGCGCATTCGATGAGACATTATTCTGATGACCTTTGATAGAGTCCCCTTCACTTTTTCAGCAAGACCCAATGTATTCGCTAAGACTTCACTCTGATACCATTTAGTCTGGCTGATATATCTCCTCATGTGCTAGTCTGTGAGACATAATCCGTTCGGCAAGACCTCACTCCGAAGACTTTTGGTTTGGCTGAAACATTTGCTCGGGCACCGATCGGTAAGACAATATGATTTCGCTATGACTCATCCTGATGAAATATTTCTCATCGATATGTCATTCTGTCACCAAAATAATGAACTGTGTCCTGCCAATGGGTGTTTGCATATGAATTCTGATCGGTGTGACATCTCTGAAGTCTTGCCAATATGGATTATATAGTGAAATATTCATGACTCGATGGATTCTATAGGACCACATGGCAAAATATGGGAAAAATGTTATGAAGAGAGGATTTTTGTGTCTATGGTAAGGACTCATTCAGAAACTCATGGGTATGAACAACTTGTAAAATTCTCAGAATTTTACAGTTCCAACAGTGGCTCCGTCTAGGGATGAATGGTTGTGAAATCATTGCAAGGATCCAGATTTCTAGGTGAGCAGACCAGACTCAAGATGATGAATCAGTGAGCAAGATGGAAAGAATGGAAATGGAAATGAATGTGACCCTATACTACTGTACATTGAAAGATTTATTTTGAAAGAAGGAAAATCAGGATTGTCCATGTACTGGCAATTCCTGTTCCTTTATTTCCTAAACTACTGTGCATGGAGAAGAATTTTTAAGAGGATTATCAAGAGTTGTCCATGCACTGGCAACCCTTAATCCTTTGTATTTCTCAAGAGAAAAAGTGCTTCAAAAATTTCCCATGTACAGGCAACTCCTGATCTTCACATTAACACCATATCACTTTCTTCAAATTTTCTATCTTTTGCTCTTCTATCAAATAAATATTTCATTTGTGCCTGCAACTTTACATTCTGATTTTGAGCTATTCTTCTTACTTCATCAAGCTCTTCCAATTGTTCCATTCTTTCTTCCATTGGTTCTGGAATATCTATATCTTCCTAAAGGATAAATTTGTAAACTGGTAACAGATTTTGTAAAGGCATTCTAGCTTGCATTCCATATACCAATTCAAATGGGGATTTTCCAATTGCCTTCTTTACAGTGATCCTATTAGCCTAGATAGCCAGTTTCGATTTTGAATCCCAAGCTTTCTTATTCCGACCCAACATCCTCCTTATGATCTTGAGAAGACTCTTATTGTTGGACTTCTCTTGACCATTAGCTTGCGGATGGTAAGAAGCTACATAAGAAATGGTAATGCCATATGTGCTACAATTTTTTTTGAATTCATCAGATCTGAAACACATCCCATTATCAGTAATCAGTCTTAGTGGTGTACCAAATCTGGTAATGATGTTATCCATTAAAAAATTTGTCACAACTTTACTTGTAGCTTGCTTGGTTGGGACTACTTCTACCCATTTGGTAAAATAATCAGTAGCTACAAGTATCCACTTATGTCCTCCACTCGATTTCTCTTGTATCTCCCCAATGAAATCAATTCCCCACTGATGAAAAGGGGCATCATCTTGCAAAGGTATAAGTGGTAAAGCTCCCTGATACTTCATCTTCCCAGAGAATTTATGGCAGGCTTCACATTTTCTTACATATGAAAAGGATTCATTAAAAACTTTTAGCCAGTAATAACCTTCCCTAAGGATTTTATGGGCAGTCGTCTTTGCAGAGTAATGCCCTTCAAAAACCCCTTCATGCATTTCACTTAAGACATGCTTAGCTTGTGACTCATCCAGACATAACAACAATATCCCATCCCTATTCTTCCAAAACAAATCACCTTCCATGAACACATACTTAGATGCTTGCAACTTTAAAGTTCTTTTCTGGCTGTCATTTAATCCTTTTGGGTACTTCATATATTTGAGGTAATGCATGATGTCTGCATACCAAGGAGTATGATCAATACTTGCAATTACTCTTTCTTCCTCCTCTATATTACAAATATGATTTGCTTCAATATTTGCCTCTGCCATTAGCTTGGCCAAACCCTGACCTCTCACCAGTTTAGTGATCTGTATTTCCATATCAAACTCTTGGATTTTATTGATCCATCTGCATCTTTTTCCTGTTACTTCAGATTGTGTCAAAATATCTTTAACAACAGCATGAGGGACATAAGCAATCACCTTTGCTCCAACAAGATATGGCCTGAAAGCTTTTGTAGCTTTCACCAATGCAAATGCTTTTTTTTCCATTATATCATACTTCAATTCTGACCCTTGTAATGACTTACTAATGAAAGACACTGGTTGTTCATGACCTTCCTCATTTTTTGTAACATGACAACAGCTATGGTGTGTAATGAAGCAAATGAGAATATTTGAAAAGTTTTTGAAAAATCTGGGGACTTAAGGACAGGAGCCTCCTTGATAGCCTTTTTTATTGATATAAAAGCATCTAATGCTTCTACAATCCAATCTATTTTTTGTCCTTTCCTTAACATTTTTGATATGGGTTTAATGATTTCAGCAAAATTAGAAACAAACCTCCTAACAAAGTTGATCTATCCAAAGAATGACTGGATGGCCTTAACAGTTTTAGGGATAGGAACTTTATCTATGGCCTCAACCCTCTCAGGATCTATTCTAAACCCTTCTTTTGATACAATATGTCCTAAAAGTTTACCCTTTGTGATTGCAAAATGACATTTTTTAGGGTTCAGACTAATCCCATATTTTAAAGCTTTAATAAATACCTTTTCTAGACGTTCTACATGATCTTTAGCCTTCTTTGAATAAGCAGTAAGGTCATCCTGATACACCACCATGATAGCATTAATTAATTTTGCAAATGCTACATCCATAGCTCTTTGGAAGGTTGCTCTTGCATTCGTGAGACCAAACAACATTCTTAGATAAACATATGTCCCCCATGGGGTTGTAAAAGTTGTTTTATACTGCTCAGATTCTTTAACTTTAACTTGGTTATAACCCGAAAACCCATCCATCATAGATAACAGCTCACACCCTGTCACCTTATGTAGTATAGCTTCCATGTTAGGCAAAGGGTAATTATCCTTAAGAGATGCCACATTCAAATTCTTGAAGTCCACACATAATCTGATATCTCTATTTTTCTTCCTCACAAGAACCAGGTTTGAGACCCAGGTTGAGTGCCTGATAGGTTTGATGATGCCACCATCTTCGAGCTTTGCCAATTCTTCCTGCATTTTTGGTTCCAATGTTGGATTAATGGGTCTTTGCTTCTATCTAAATGGCTTTGCATCTGGCTTTAATGGTATTTCATGCTGAAACAAATCTTCCCTATATGCTTTTAGATCTTCATAAGACCATGCAAACACATGTTTATATTTTCTTAGTAATGCTATCAACATTCTTCTAATTGTTGGGCTTATTTTCTTCCCTATGTACACCTTTTTTGGTGCCATCTCAGTTCCCAAGTTGATCTCTTCAATATCCTCCTTCTTGATTGGTGTTTTCTTCATGAGGGACCGATCACTTCCATCATACACTCTCTCCATTGCCACTAACCCTTTAGGAAGCTTATTTGTTTTAAGCTGTAAGATTTCCTTCCCAAATATTGTCTTCTTCCCATCTACTTCTTCAATGAAAGCATTGAAATCAATTTCTTAGGCTTCATATTGATCTATACAATGAAGAAATTTCAAAAGGTCAGTATCATCATTAAAAACCTGCCAACTATATATGTTATTAGGCACAACAGGCTTTGGTTTGAACTCAATTTGTGATACTCCAGCCAATGTAATATCATCCCTTCTTAGAGCTACATTTTCCAAAATTATGCCATTATGTTCTTCGACCGATCTACCCATTCAATAGAAAATGCATCAAATAGCTCTACTGTGTCCCATACAACATTCCTATATTGCTTCAATCTTTTATGTTTTGCTGCATATTTTGATTTAACTTGTGAAACAACTAACTCAGAATCCCCTAGAATAGCCAGTAACTTGATTTTATGTTTCACAGCTATATTCAAGCATGTTAATAAAGCTTTGTATTCCACCACATTGTTTGTACATTCAAATGTTAATAGAAATGAATACTTAAATGTAATACCTTCAGGTGAAACAAATACTACTCCTGCTTCGTTACCTTCCTGGCTGCAAGCTCCATCAAAGTACATTTTCCACACACCATCACTGTTCTTTGCTACATGTTTATCAATTAGATCATTGTTGATTAACTCTAGCTGAGCTGGTTCTATCAAAAAATTCCCAAGATTCACATCACGGAAATAATTGACTTGATCTTGAGGTACACAATCTACAATTGGGTTCATCCTCAGTGCCCTATACAACTTAACTTCTTGGCCATTCACTAGAATTGTTGCATAAGATAAATCAAATTGTACATTTCCCCCAACTGTTGTCGTCCACTGTCTTGACAAAAGCATTCCAAACTGAGGAGGATTATCAATTACAATTATATCTATATTGTAGGCCACCTGAGGATAAGTAGCTAATTTGACCTCAGCATCTTTCATAATACCTACCATAGGAATAGGTCTGTTATCCATTGCATAGCACTTTCCCCCATTAGTATCAACCCACATGCCAAGTTGTTTCATAACTCCAATAGGCATAATGTTTATGGCAGCACCAGATTCTATCATGCAATTCCTCAACAATTTGTTATTTATAAGTAACATAGTGAAAAAAGGATCAACTTGTGGGGAATTTGTTAATACATCACTTAAGCAGACTTCTGGGATATTTCCTTTCTCTTGCCTACTAATTGTTTTAGTAGCCACTTTATTTTCAGAATTCATGTGTTTTTCATTTCCATGTTATCAATTGAACAACACTGTCTCTATATTCCTTAATTTTCATCATCTCAAGTAATGGAACAGACATTTTTACCTGGGATAAAGCCTGAGTGAAGTCAAAAGAAGAACCTTCTTCCTTAATCATTTTCTTCTGCTCCAATGTTTCTCCTTTTTCTTCCTTTTGATCAGTCTTTTTCACTTCTTTGTGTAACTCTTTAACTTCCTCCTTTTGGACAAGCTTCTGTTAATTTTTATCATGTCGTTTATTTTCTACTTTTTTCACAATTCCTTGTGTTGCCTTCTAATCCTTCATAAAGATTCCCCTGGGTACACCTTCCTTCTCATTCACTGTCCTATTTCTCAACCGGTACTTACTCTTTGCTTCTTCAACTGCAGCAATAGTTAATCTCTCTATCTCCTCTTTGGTGAGTTTCCTCATACTACACTGAGTAGGCATCTCAACAGAATGTGGATCTGTATAATCTTCTTCTGAGTCTGAAAGAACTTGTTGTTCAGCTATATGGACATTGTACCTCTAATTTGAAACATCGTACTCATATCCTTCATCTTCTAAAGCTGAGTATTTCTCCTCAACATGGTGAAAATTATTTTAAGTCAAATACACTATGTGATCTTCTCCATCGTTACCCATTAGCATTCCTTCTTCTTGCATTCTTTGGGCTACAACACAGTAATCTAGGGAATGTGGATTATCAAAAATTTCACAAAAATAATTGTTATTAACCATATATGTTCCTTTCTTCCTTAATGGATCAGGAGTTTCTTTATTTCTAGGCCTATCTATTACAGGTTTTCCATCCTTCCAATTTGTATTATAGGTTATATCATGTAACCTAGGCCTTTCATTTCTGTATGTGTTCTCCTGTTTGTACTGATAATTATTTACTTGCTGAGGAGCCCTAGGATTATCTCTCCTACTGATCATCCCAACAGCCTTCTTGTTGTTTTCAATAGTTAATGCTATCTTTTGGGCTTCAGGTAAATCTCTTGGAAACCTATTTCTTAGTTCATACCCTGTTTTTGGATCAAATGCTTTCAAATAGACACTCAATGTTGCTGAGTCTGGAAACTTGGACCCCAATGGTATCTTATTTTTCAAATTGTTAAATCTCTGGTTAAAATCATAAATTGACTCGTTCTGATTTTTTTGAATTCCCACTAATTCATGAAAAGTAGCATCTAGTGCACATAGGTTTCCATATTGTTCCAGAAATCGATCCTGAAATTCTTGAAAAGAACCAACAAAGGCTATTGCCAGGCCATTGAACTAATCCCTAGCTTCTTCAATAAGTGACATCATGAATAGCCTCATGTGTAAATATTCATATGGCACATCCAAATCTCGGATGAAAGCATTGAAACTTCTTAAATGATCTTCAGCAGTAATTGCACTACTCCCTGTAAACTTTGGAACAAGACTTCTCCAACTACCATCCATTAGGTAAGGGTATAATTGAAACCCTTCCAAGTCAAATTGTCTGATCATTGTTGTATATTGATGGGGGGGAGGGTTAGGTGGGTATTGATACTGGTACATTAGATTATTGTATTGTGTATTATGATGTGGCACATAATGCTGACCATGAGGTGGTTGTGTATATGTAAATTGTGAGTGGATATGTGGTGGATGGTTTGGCTATCTGTATTGATTCTCTATCTGATTGTGAGGGGCCTTTGACGGATCATAAGGCCCTGTACCATTATTTCCCTGCTTATGAGGCGGTACATATTTTGGGCAACCAGCTGTCTGAGCAGTAATTTGGGCCTTTTGCAAATTGAAGTCTCTTAATGCTTGTATCATTTGGGCTTTCTCCTGTTCAGATTTTAGTTCTTCTATCTCCTTTTTCTGTAACTCAAACCGTGCTTTTACTTCTTCATGATTTAAAGATTCATAATTTTCCTGAGGATTTACATGAACAATAAACTCATTTTGGTTACCCTCCCTTCTTTGTTCACATTCCAATTGATATCTGAGTACCTCTGCTTCGAGTTTAGCATCAAACTCTGGTTGTTTTTTAGAATTATAAAATGAATTTCTTTGTTCTTCAGGGGTACAAGGTTCTGCACTTGAATTATCTTTCCATGTATCATAACGATCATATGTTTCACAATGTGATCTTGGTGCTTTGTCTTTGTTAGTTATGCACATGTCCTCATTTATCCCCTTACCCTTATCAACCTTATCATCTTTGTGTGTCCACTTACTATTGCCAACAGGACCTCTAGTATGACCTCCCCTATATTGAGATCTTCTCCCATTCATGTTTGAACAAATGCAATGTTTCTGTCAGAGTCGCCACTCACTTTCTTAAAGTGAGAAAATGTTTGTTTATTCCCAACGGAGTCTGTATAGGATTTCTGACTCTATGATTAAGGCCCTAATTCTGAGTTGACTCCCCAGTAGAGTTTCCAATTTGTTAGCTCTCAAAAACACAGGTTTGAACCACGAAAGGTTACCAAGCTTTCACAACATTTCAGGGTAACAGACAAGGCCAAATGAATTGAACCTTCTACTCTTCAGGTGCTGCTATAACTAGGCGGGTGTACCTATATGAGTGAGGCAGACTTGACTTGTGCTTATCTCTCTTGAAATTTTTTTCCCACAATGGCAAATGGGAGTGGACAAATAAAACTAGATTTGGTATAAATTGTATAGCACTATTAAAACTAAGACCTAATATGTTCAGTTAACAGATGTAAAGAATGAATGAAACTAAATGATAAAATGCAGAGACTAGTGCCTTATTGGGTATGCGGAGTCAAATGAAATCAAAATGAGCAAATTATTTTTGGAAAAAATTCAAATTGTTTGGCATATGTTTTAGTTTATAACTTGTATAAACATGCAAGACTGTGACTACTAAGTTCTTCTTAATGATCTAGATGAATCTCCCTGATTACTGTGATCAATTAAAAGGATTTAATATTTTCTTGAAAGAGCCAATCAATCAACCACACAAATACAACAAATGTGCACTGATAAACTGAATATAAACTTGTTACATCAATTTAAATAAATAGAAAGCATCAATATTGGAGACAACTTTAGTAATAATTTCAATGAGCACAATAGACAATTGACAGCAAAAAAATGTCATCACATTAGAAATTCAATTGAAATCTCCATTGTTTTTCAATCATGCATCATTGTCTCAAAAAATTATGTATCCTACTGTATTTTTTACTCTATCTCTCTTCCCCTTTTTTCTCTATGTCGTTCTGCTGTCAAAAATGGGTTTTATATATATCGGCCACATGAAAAGTCATGTCCATTCGCATTCACATTTAGGCAGTTTTTCCATTCGAACCTTTACAACTATTCATTGGACTCCCGCTAAGACATTACACAGTCATTATGATCTTCAATATCTCACCGATAGTCAAAAAATGTGCATCGCTATAACATCCCGTCGTCTCATCAACATTTGATGTCTCACCGATAGTCATTGCTTGAGTCTTATGTATTGCTGTGATAATTCTGAATCGAGGAGATGTTTCATAGAATACTTTGTGTCTTACTGAGATATGTCCTTAAGTTCACTTTCTGATCGCTGTGACATAGCAATTTTCCTGCCGATGAACCTTCATTTGGTATGATTCACATAGCTCTCACTGAACGTATCTCCAAGTTTAAATCTTGTCGCTGTGACATAGGAGTTGTTAAGACTTCATGACTTCATTCTGATGGCAATGACGGGACCCACCTTCAGTTGTATCGGCGAGACCAAACAAATGCTACATGACATTTCGCCGATGGCTTAAGTCTGGCCGACGTAACCCTTTGTATCTCGATCGATAAGACTCTTATGTGTTCGATATGACTCTCCTTGATAATTATTGTCTCGACGATAAGTTCACTTTGCTTTCCGATCGGTATGACCTACAATGACTTGCTATGACATATAGTGATAACCATTGTCTTGCTGATAAATATCCCTTAATACTTTCTGGTCGCTGAGACACAATCATTTTCTCACCGATGAAACAATACTTCGACGTGACATATGAGTCGGCAAGCCTGCATGACTTCATTCTGATAATCTTTTGATAGAATCCCTATGTGCTTTATCGGCAAGACTCGACGGGTTCGATGAGACGTTATTTTGATGACCTTTCATAGAGTCCCCTTCACTTTGTCGGCAAGACCCAATGTATTCGCTACGACTTCACTCCGATACCATTTAGTCTGGCCGATATATCTCCTTGTGCACTGGTCGATGATACATAATACGTTCGGCAAGACCTCACTCCGAAGACTTTTGGTTTGGCCGAAACGTTTGCTCGGGCACCGATCGGTAAGATAATATGATTTCGCTATGACTCATCCCGATGAAAGATTTCTTACCGATATATCATTTTGTCGCTGAAACAATGAACTGTGTCCTGTCGATGGGTGTTTGCATATGAATTCTAATCGGTGTGATATCTCTGAAGTATTTCCAATAGACCATCTCTTGCCGATATGGATTATATAGTGAAATATTCATGATTCGATGTATTCTACAGGACCACATGGAAAAATATGGAAAAAATGTTATGAAGAGAGGATTTTTGTGTCTATGGTATGGACTCATTCAGAAACTCATGGATTCTAGGTTTGGGAAATGCATTTGGCCATTTCCTTCAACCTAATGACTTGTTTCCTAGTGTTCTCATCTTCAATCTTAATCCTATTTGCAGCCCAAAGCAAGGTATCATTACATTTCAAATTTCCAAAGAGTGTTTCAACTTCCCCTTAGGTATATCTTGTCATTTTCATGTAGGAATCCTTCTCTAACACACTTGAGTAGGGTTTTATGCAACCTTAGATACAGTTAAGGTTAGGGCACACACACTGTTTTCAATCAATTTTACTGGCTATTATGGAGGTAGAAATACCAAAATAGGGGTTTGACTAAGGAAAAATCCTATATAGCCACCCCCTCCATCTCTTTTGTAGATTTATTATAGGTTCAGATCTGTAGATGAAGGTTTATAGGGAAAACATCATAGAGTAGACAAAGAGCTACATGATCAAATTTAAAGTTTTAGAAGAGGCCTACAAGGACCCATTTCCCTTTGGAAACTCTATCCTCCATTTCATGTTAGATCCATTTTTTGTGATAGGTACACATCACTCAACACTCGTTAGATCTGCTTGCAAGTTGTTTTAGTCTATTAATCATCAGGATATTGCAATTTTCATATCAGGGAACATAGTTGAATTAGGTCAATTATAGAAAATTAATTTTAATCCATTTCTAAGGCTCAAAAGGATTAGATCGAAGTATGATTGACTCACCTTAATGGTTGAAAGTCAATCTAAACACCTTGTTGATTTGCATCCTAATGTACCTTCAAAAAAGGAGTAAAAGCAATCATAGTTTTATGCAATAAACTTAGAGTTTCCTTTTTCTTATGTTACATTTTGGTGAACCTAAAATTTTGACATAATGAACCTTTTGAAATATGAAGTAATTCAACCCTCGATCTAGGTTTTGCATTGCATTGTTTTGCATTTCTCATTTAGGGTTTCATTTTTACATCATAAAAAGTCATAAAAATTCAAAAAAATACATATCATATTGCATCATAGATTGCAATAGGGTTAGTTTCAATCATTGAGACCAAATTTACATTCAAAATTGTATTCATTATTGTGATTTTTTTGTTTGAGTATTGTTACACATTTGCATTTGAGTTACATTATCCTCAATTAGGAAAATTTTGGAAAAAGAGTCACTTTCAAACCTATTTGTAGATAGGAACAACATCCTTAAACAACATGATGCAAGCAAGGTGGTTAAAAGACTCTCTCCAACTTAAAATGACCAATCTCAATAAAAAACAACTCTTTACAACACTAGTCCCTCAACTTGACACTAACATTCTCATTAAGGCTTACAACCCTCATTAACCCAACAATGAAGATATCTTTTAGAGATGGTCGTACAGTGGCCTATCAAACACCATAAAGGTTCACCACATAATCCTAAACAACATATCAAAAGATTCCATATGGTTTCTTTGACCCAACATCAAGATTCAATAGGTTGTCATGCTTCAAGGCTACTCAATTAGCCCTAAATTCCAAAGGAACTACCCTTTAAACACTTGAAAAACACCCAAAACCACTTGATAGTCATAAATTTTGATACAAAACACTAATTTCCCATATCAATTCACATATTCAAGTCCTATAGGATGTTGCACCATGAAACCCTCATTTAACATGCAAAACACTAGGGTTTATTGAAAGTATTATCCCTTGGGGTTATCTCATCCAAAAAATGCATCCAACACCTCATATACACCCTACAAAAACTCAAAAATCCATTAGTTAGACAATTCCATCAACAATTTACCAAAACCCTGCCTTTACACCTCATTTCCTTCATGAAAATTGCTCTGCCCAGCCCTAGGGAATCATTCTACTTCACACAACCTGACTCCCTTGACCTCAAAACCATTAAAACCACTAATCTACCATATGGGATGCCATTTCATTGAGATACAGACAGGGACAGTAGATGGAATGGCATATTACATTATTTAATCTTCTATCAGAGCCTTTACTGGTCTGTTATAGGCAGACTCAAGAAATAGAAGAAATCTCTCCCAAAACTTATTGATAGACCCTCAAAATTGGAACATTAGAAAGCTAATCCATGCTACCACATATTACAATGATTTTCAAAGCAATCCCCGATGGTACGGGTTCGTACAACTCTTGCAAAGCTCAGAAAATTAGCAGAAAAGTGTTGTCTTATTGAATATGATTTCAAAACACCATCAACAACCTTTTTTTGAGCCTTTGGAGGCTTTAAATACATTTTCAAATTAGTTTCTAACTGCCCAATTCCTATAACTACTTTTTGAATTCCAAGACTCTTCAAATTCCCTAAGAGTTGCAATTTGACAATTTTTGTTTTTGACACCATTTAAACAACTTTGTTTTTGCAACTTTTACATATTTTGACACCTAAGATACAAAACCCATCCAATTACATATTAAATGGTCATTTTAGACCTTATTTAGCATAATAGACTCAAAAACACTCCCATTCTATCCACCTAAGAACCATGACTCACTTACAAAAGAAAATTGGTCTTATTAACTTTATTAAGACAAAATCACGTCACTTCTAAAGCTTGCTCAATATCAACCTAGCTTGACCATTATTGACCAAATGTGCTCCTGCACCACAACAACATTCAGTTTTTCATTTTTTTGAACCTTTATTAGGGACTCAGATGCCCTAGAACACCTCCAACCTACTACAGGTGGCTCAAAAGAAACTTTTCATAGATCTTTGTCTTTGTATTTTGGATTTATTGTTGCCTACAAATGTTTGTTTTGAAATTATAGAAAAGTGTTATTGCATGTTAAATAAATTAATCATTTGGCTTAGCTTGTTATAAATTTTGAAAGAACTTTGCATTTCAATACTGAAAATTATCAAATTTGTAGGACAATTATTTACATTTTTTGAAGTATTGCATAACGGATAGATTAGTTTCATTTTTGAAAAAGTTCAAAACCCTAGGTTGTTACAACATATTTCACAATTTAAAAACTCACAAAACAACAATAAAATCAATTCAAAACTTTGGTTTGCACACTATCACACAACTAAAAATTTTCACAAGTGCCTCTAAAACTAAAATTTTATAAAGAGCCCTACTAGGACACAAATGCCCTAGGGCATCCCAGTCCTCCATAAACCTACTTTAAATTTCCAAAACAAACTAATACTTGTTGTTGGTTTGCCAATTTGGAACCTAGTTTCTAGATCTGTACTTGCATCAAGTTTATAAATTTGTTTTTTGTACGATTTAGCTTTAACAAGTGCAAACATAAACTAAAATTGAAATTTAATGATTAATCTTTGGGAAAGTATAGTCATTTGATCATGTTAGATCTCTTTCTACAAGTGCATTGTATACTTGTCAATCCCTTTAGTTGTGATGACTTTGATATGTTAGATGAGGCCCTTGAGGATTTCATCTCACTAAGCTCATCCACTAAGGCTTGCCAAATTCCCACACAACAATGAACAATTAATGTGATTGCACCTCAAATTATCATTTATCCACCTACGCAACAACCTCAAGTCCAAACCAAACCTGTGCTTATCATAGGACCACCTCAAAACAAACCCAAACTCACAGTCATATCTTAAACTTTACAAAACAACTCACTAGTAATCATGTGTCCCAACAACCAAGTTACCACACACTTGCTCATACATATAACACAAGGAATAACAAGCAACCAAGACAAACACAAGCCATTCCTTCACCAATCCCACTTCCACAACTTGTTTTACCTAGTGCCCCTCATTTACCTCAATATAGTGGAAAGTAGTATGATCTTGTGGAACAAATTTGTAACACTCCTACTAAGATTTCCCTATAAGACCTTATTCAAACCTCAAAAAATTACCATGGCATGCTTCAAAATGCTATGCAAAAATTTGTGGTCCCTCCTAGTGTGCAACCAAATGAAGTAGTAGCCTTCATTAAGGGTATGAATTTAGTTAATGTGGATATTATCTTCCATCAAAGTGAATTACCTCCTCTAGAAATGAAAAAAAAAATGATGCTTTGATGATATTGGTTGTTATCAACAAGGTGGGGATTAGGCGTACTCTTATTGACAATGGTTCAGTACTTAATGTTTGTAGTGTAAGTATTTTGGACAAGATTGGGGCAGATAAGACTAAAATTCAACCAGATATTTTTTCCATCTATGGTTTTGATAATGTGGGTAAACAACTGCTTGGTGTGATAACATTACTTTTCAAAGTTGGTAAGGTTACATTACAAACTCCTATCCATGCCATGCCCCATGATCTTTCATATAATCTTCTCTTGGATAGACCATGGATTCATGAATGAATGGAGTGCCTTCAATGCTTCATCGTTTAATGAAATAAACTTACAACAATAAAGTTTACATGATAAAATATGATCCAAAATCTAAAAATTGCTTACAAACTAACACAAGGATGAAAAACCCTCTGATAACATTAACACCAACTACAAAAGTGAAACCTCTTCAACCTGAAAAATAAAGAGGAATATCTCTCATCAGTAACAAAGTTGTTAGAGGATGATTAGGGTTCATTATATTTCACACATACATTCATTCCAAGAGAATATAATATTATGCAATCAAAACCAAAAAAAAGAGAAAGAGAAGGAAGTTGCAACGGTATCAACACAATTTATCATTAAAACATCCAAGACACAAGAATCCACAACTTTTGATAATGAGGAAACACAAATTACACATCTACTTATGATGAAAGTGATTATGAAAAACCACCTTCCTCAAAAGAAATGGAAGCCATTTATGGAAGAGGTTACCAAATCTTGAAAGAGTTTGGCTATAATTGAAAAGTGTGTGGAGTGAAAGAACAAGGTAATCATGTTCCTATAGAGCTTAATACACAAGAAAAAACAAGAGGTCTTGGCTATTTCCATTCAAAATAAATGAAAGCATCAAAGAGACCTTGAATTAATGTCAATGTTATCACACAAGATTCCTCTAAGACAACTCTAAACTTGGTGCATCATGAAATGATAGATACCAAAAGAAATGATAGAAGAATTTTTGGGTGTATGAAAATTTTCCAAGTCATCATCATAATCATAGATTTACCTATTGTTTGAATGATAAGGGATACTTTGGAGAAGAAACTAAATCATGTGATGATGAACAAGATGAATCTCAAACAATTATTGATGTTCCAAACCATAATGACTTTGTGGGAGATACACTAGATGTTCCAATGGACCCCTCTAATGAGGAGAAGGTGTTGCAAATTGGAAAGTGTCTTGGTGATCATGAACAAGATCACACAACTTTATTACATTATTTTCTTGAGATTTTTTCTTTGAATTATTTTTATATGTCCAGTATTGAACCTAATATAGTCATGCACAAAATTGTTCTTGAGAAATATGCTAAACCCATGAGATAAAAGATACGCAAGATGAATCCTAAGATAGCTATATTGGTTAAAGTAGAGATTGAAAATCTCTTACAAGCTAGTTTTATGCATCCTATTGATTATTCACCTTGGATATCTAATATTGTGGCGGTGGAAAAACTTGATAATCGCATTAGGATGTGTATAAATTTTCATGATCTTAATAAAGAATCTTTAAAGGGTGATATTCCCCTTCCTAATATTGACATGATAGTGGATTCAATTGTTGGACATGCTCTATTATCATTTATGGATTGTTTTTTGAGGTATAATCAAATCTTCATCAACACTCAAGATCAATATAAAACAACTTTCACTACACCTTGAGGAACAATTTGTGGAGTAGTTATGCCTTTTGGATTGAAAAATGCTAGAGCAACATACCAAAGAGCTATGACACTGATATTTCATGATTTCATACATAACATCTTGGAAGATTATGTTGATGATATTTTGGCTAAATCCATAACAAATCAAGATCATGTCAAAATCCTTCATAAATCTTTGAAAGAATTTGTAAGTACAACATGATATTGAATCTAAAGAAATGTGTCATTGGTGTGGATAGTGGAAAGTTGTTGGGGTTTATAGTATCACATAGAGGCGTTGAGGTGGATACAAAGAAGATTGATGCTATAATAAACATGCCACCTCCTAAGAACATTTCACAATTACATAGCTTACAAGGAAAGATTTAGGCTATTCACCATTTTGTTACATCATTAGCAGATCGGACTCTTCCCTTTCCCAGATCCTTAAGAAAGAATTAGAATTTAAATGGAGTAAGGACTATGAAATATCTTTTGAAATTTGAAACAATGCTTAGCTAATCCTCCCATTTTACAATCAGCCATACAAGGAAAACCTTTTATCCTTTACATCTCAACTTCAACCCATGCTCTTGTTGCATTATTGGCACAACAAGATGAGAATGGAAAATAACATCCTATTTACTACATTAGTTGAACATTGATTGATTATGAAACCCATTATACAACTATAGAAAAATAATGTTTGGCTCTTGTATTTGCAACTTACAAATTGAGACATTACTTGTTAAACACAAAAGTGCACGTCATTACAAAATTTGATCCTTTAAAACACCTATTTGCTAAAATAAATTTATCATGATGCCTAGCTAAGTGGGTTATGTTGTTAACTGACTTTGACCTTAAGTTTGTTCCTCAAAAAGTAGTTAAGGGCCAAGCATTGACTGACCATTTAGCTAAGACACCTTCACCATTAGCATTACCAAATCATGATTCATTTCCTGATGAAAATGTGTTGAAAATCGATGATAATAGAAACATGAGAGTTATATTTTGATGGTTCCAAGTGTCAAACTAGCTCCAAAGTAGTGGTTATAATAATACCACCTTTAGGAAAGCCATTTCCCTTATCTTACCGTCTAAATGTCTTATGCACAAACAAAACTGCTGAGTATGAGGCTCTTATTGCAAGATTACATGCAAGCTTGTCCGTAGGTGCTCAACACATTCATATATTTGGAGACTCTCAATTGATCATTAAACAAATTAATGGGTCCTATCAAGAAAAACATGATAAGCTATCCAAATATAGAAACCTCACATTGACAATTTTGGAATGTTTCACATCGTACACTATTGACAATGTTCCATGAAAGGATAATCAACATGCAGATACAATGGAAAGCATCACTCCCCTTGTTTCTCTCGAAGATTCATCCATGGATTTCACATTCATTATCCATACTCTCACAACACCATCAATAGACAAAAAGATGAAGGAAACATTAGTGGCCAATATTAAAACCTCCAGTGATGGTATACACTGATATTCAAATATCTAAAATAAAGTATCTTTCTTGAACCAACCACTGAGAACACTAAATCTCATATTCAAAAAATTACAGCTCAATATATAATCCTAGCAGATGTGTTGTATAGGAGGTCATTCAATGGCCTTCTCTTTAGGTTCCTTAAACAATATGAAATCCCTATAGCCCTTGAGGAAGCTCATGCAGGTGTTTGTGGGGGGCCTTTTAGAGGAAAACCATTAGTGCAAAAATTAATTCATATAGGGTATTATTGGTGAAATATGGAACAATATTGTTTTGATCATGTTAAAAAATATCCTAAATGTCAAGAACATAACAATTTGATCATGCTTCCACTTCTAGACTTCGTGCACAAGTTTCCATTTGGCCATTTTCAGTGTGGGGCTTGGATCTTATTGGAAATATTTCTCCCCTTCTTCTTCAAGACATACACTCATAATCACTGCTACAGATTACTTTATGGGTAGATTCAGTCCCTCTTCATTCCATGACTATGATGGAATTTATAATTTTATTTTAGAAAACATCATCACACGTGATTTGGCTTACCTTCCGCCATAGTTTAGGATAATGGGACATCATTTAAGAACAAGAAATTCAAGAAGTTTTTGGAAATATTTCACATTCAACATCGATTTTCTACACCTTATTACCCATAATCTAATGGTCAAGTGAAGACAACGAACAAAACAATTAAACAAATCTTACGAAAAATTGTTAGTAAACATAACAAATACTGGCACACTCAACTCTCTTATGTGTTATGGGATTACCAAAATAATTTCATTCACCAAGCTTAGCAATTTGATGTGGTTAGATTGCTACCCTAATTCCACCTCCATAAAGCAAGCGGAATCAATGGGGCATACATCTATCCTTGAATTTGGTTCTCTTTTGAAGTTGACATGTTTGTTCAAGATTATTTTTGAATACCTAAAAAATAAATTTTGCAAGATGTGGTTCCTAACATTGTGGTTTTGTAGATGATTAAACTAGGGGCTTCATTCTCTCATTCACAAATGATTCATAATATCCATATGGTGCAGGAGCGCCCTTGCACATTTTGGCTTGTTTTGCAGTTTTGGAGTCTAGGTTAGAATTGAGTCATTTGATGATGTAATAAGGTCAATTTGAGCAATATGTGATGTAATTCAAGTTGTCTAGGGTCCTAGAGGGGTGGTTTCAAGATATTGTCAATAAGGTTGCAAATGTTGCATTGTGCATTTTTTGTCAATTTTGGGGTTAGTTAGAATATGAACGGTCGTCTTTTCAAATTATGGTTGTAAACCGTTGGTATGGCATCTAAACATGTTTTAATAGCCTCTATCATCATCGAGGCAGGTTGGTTGCTTGAAGAATTAAAGGAATAAAGCTCCATTGCTCTAGTTTTGTGTGAATTTTTGTGTTTTCCCATAAATTATAACTCTGTACGGCTCCATACATTCAAATAATGATGTGAAACCTGTGTGGAAAGTTGTGGTAGTGAAATAGATTTCATTTAAATCCACTTGGAGTGCTTTTCATCAATATTTGTAGGAGATAAAGCAAATTTTTTGAAAGTTGCATAGTTGCTTAGGGTTTCTATGGTTTTGTTGAAAATCATGGAATTTTAGGCCATTCCACCATAGGAAAATTATGTAGGTTGGTGGAATGGGCCTCATAGATGTGTGTTTTAATATTTTTGGGGTTGTAGGGTAGGGTGATAGGATTTGGAGGTTATTAGCACATTCCCTAGTCTGGCAAGTTTGATTGCTAGGCTTGAAAACTCTGGTTTTTGCTTGGGACAACAGAAAATAGTTGTGTTTTAAAGAATCCAATGGTGAAATTGTGAGTTTTCTGACTGGGTGAAGTTAGTGGTGAAGTGTTTCAAGTTTTTTGTGAATAATTTCAAGGACCTCCTTTGGAAAAGAGGCCTAATTTGGCCTAGAATCAACGTTGCAAGGAAAATTAGTGCAAGATGTTCCAAAAAAACCCATTGCAAGGATTTGTTATGTTGAAAGGTAGGAAAATGGGTCTCTAAAAGTGATTGAGACAAGTCCCTATATGACCTTCTTGAAGAGATATAGTTGAATAAGTATGTTTGCTGACCTACAAACAAGTAGGTGTGATTGTGAGAGGACCAACACTAGATTGGGTTTGCAACTTGAAAGGATAGTTGAAAATTGATTGATTGAAGCCAATATCACCTTGCCTTGCATCAGGTGGTATCAGAGCTTAGGTTTATATCATTTGTAAGAAGTTTGGGATTTTGAAGAAGGAAAGTTGAAAAGTTCTAAGGAAAAGTATTGGAGATGCCTCCAAAAGGAAATTAAGTTGTTGTTGCTAGGGAATTGAGAGCCCTAAGAGAGTCTCAAGAAGCCATGGTAGCCAGGATGGAAGCACTGGAGAAGATAGATAGGAGAGACAAAGGTCTTGCAGAGGAGAGTGACTTTGAAGATGAGGAAGAGGGTGAAGAGGAGAACACCCTAGGAGGATCCCAAGGACAAATGGATCTAGAAGAGAGGAAATTTCTTCAAGTGCTCAAGGCTGTGAAGGGAGAGACACAAGATGTGAAGATGGAGTTACCTATGTATGGTGGAAAAATAGATGTTGAGGAAGTAATTGAATGGATAGATGCCTTAGATAATTATTTTGAGTTCAAAGAGATAGTTGAAGATAAGAAGGTCAAGTTTCCCAAAACTAAGTTGAAGGAACTAGAACTTACATTGTGGAATTATACCCAAGAGGAGAGGGTAAATATGGGCAATTCCAAGATTAATTCTTGGGACAAGATGGTGGCAAAGATAAAGAGACAATTCTTACCTGTTGATTATGAAATAAAAGTGTTTAGGAGACTATAAAATTTGAAGCAAAAAGAGTTGGATGTGGTAGCCTACACTGAAGAGTTTCATAAACTTGGCATAAGATCAGGCCATATTGAAAATGAAAAAGAAAAGGTGGCTAGATACTTGAATGGCTTGAGGCTTGCAATACAAGATGAAATCAGCCTTACCACTCGTAGGACTATGGAGGAGTGTTTTCAAATAGCCATTAAGGATGAAGATAAGATTAAGAGGAGGCAAGAAAAGAAATAAAGGGGCAGAGGAAAGAGTTTTAGGGGTAGAGGTAACCCTAGTGGAAGAGGCTCACAAAGAGGGCCAAATGAACAAAGCACTAGTCAAGAGTCTAGTGGAGAAACAAGAGGAAATTTCAGAGGTAGAAGGCCAGGAGGTAGGGACAGATTTAATGGACAAAGAAGGGGGTCTAATACCTTCTCTAGAAGGTGTTATAACTGTAATAAATATGGACATCCTACTTGGAAGTGCCCAAACAAACAGGGTACAAGTTCACACAGTGGAGAAAGAAGGACACAACTTGTTCATGAAGAAGATGAAGAAAGTGTGAACTCACCATCTCTTTGTGCTACACCAGAAGTGGGATAGGATTTTATGATTAGAAGAACATTGATTAAAGTGCCAACCACCAAGGAACCCCCTCGAAGGAAAGCTCTGTTTTAGACAACATGCAAGACCCAAGGAAAGGTATGCAAGGTCATCATTGATTCTGGTTCAATAGATAACATAGTGTCTTTGGAAATGGTAGAAAAAATTAAGATGAAAAGAATACCTCACCCAACTCCATATAAGATTTCATGGCTCAACAAGGGGCAGAAAGTGCTTGTGAATGAGCAGGCTTGGGCAGAGTTCTCCATTGGACCTTATAAAGACAAAATTCTTTGTGACATTGTGCCCATAGATGTGTGCCACCTACTTCTTGGTAGGCCTTGGCAATATGACTGGAAGGCTCAACATGATGGCTACAAGAATGAGTATGTAATTGAGAAGGATGGTGTGTCAATCAACTTCGAACCTCTACAAGAGGATGACATTACAGTCCATGAAGGTCCTAGTGTGATGGTTGTCAAGGAAAAGGTGTGCTTGAAAGACTTGGAGAAGGAAGAAGTTGGTTTTGCAATTGTAGGAAAACCCATCTCTAATGTTGCAGCAGATCAAATGGAGGTTCCTAGTGAAGTGCAGGATCTATTAGACAATTCTGAGAACATTGGAATAAGAGAGTTGCCTAATGCATTACCTCGTATTAGGGATGTAAGTCATCATATTGACTTGATACTAGGTGCAAGTCTGCCAAACAAGGTAGCATACAAGATGACCCCTCAACAGAATGAGGAGATCAGGAAACAAGTTCAGGAGCTTCTAGATAAAGGTCTGATAAGGGAGATCTTAAGTCCTTGTGTTGTACCAACAATATTGGCCCCTAAGAAGGATGGAGATTGGAGACTTTGCACTGACTCCAGAGCAATAAATAAGATCACCATAAGGTACCAATTTCCTATACCTAGGATGGAAGACTTAATCGATAGTTTGGCTGGTGCTAGGTACTTTTCAAAGATAGATTTAAAATTTGGATACCATCATATCAGAATAAGGGAAGATGATGAGTGGAAGACTGCCTTTAAGACCAATGAGTGATGATTGTCAAATGCTCCTAGTACATTCATGAGACTAATGAATAAGGTGTTGGAGAGCTTCATAGGCAGATTTGTGGTAGTTTACTTAAATGATATCCTTGTGTATAGAAAAACAAAAGAAGACCACTTGGAGCACCTTGATAAGGTCTTGAACAAACTCAACGAGGAAAGGTTAATGATCAATCTCAAAAAGTGTGAGTTTATGAAGAGGGAGCTTATCTACCTTGGGTTTGTGATATCATAGGGAACTTTGAGGATGGACCCTACAAAATTTGAAGCCATACTCAGTTGGCCAACACCTACTTTAGTTGGAGAAGTTAGGATTTTTCATGGACTAGCCAGCTTCTATAGGAATTTCATCAAGAACTTTAGCCACATATGTGCACCAATGATTGATATTGAAGCAGTTTTGTTGGACTGCAGATGCATATAAGATCTTTGAATACCTGAAGTCAAGAGTGGCACAAATTCCCAACATCACACTCCTTGATTTTGATAAAGTTTTCACCGTGGAATGTGATGCGAGCGGGTCTGCTATAGGGGCAGTTTTGAGCCAAGATGGAAAACCAGTAGCCTTCTTTAGTGAAAAACTAAATGATGCTAAGAGAAGGTACTCCACATATGACCTTGAACTTTATGCCATGGTTCAATCCCTCAAGAAATGGAGACAATATCTCTTTCCAAAGGAGTTTGTGGTGTTTACTGACAACCATGCATTAAGTTACTTGAATACTCAAGACAAATTGAATTAGAGGCACATGAAGTGGATGGAGTACTTGCAGGCCTATACCTTTTCAATCAAACACAAGAAAGGATAAGCAAAAAAGGTTGTTGATGCCCTGAGTAGAAGAACCATGATGGTGTAGGAGGTTCAACTTCAAAGCATTTTAATAGATTCCCTAAAAGGTATGTATGAGCATGATGATGATTTCAAAGAAGCATATGCTATTTGCAGTCAATTTCAAGACAAATTTCACCGTGAATATGCATATTTTGTATTGCAAAATGGTTTTCTATTCAAAGGGGATTAGTTGTGTATACCTAAGTGCTCCATGAGAGAAAATTGAGTAAGGGAAAAGCATAGTGGAAGCTCGAGTGGTCATTTTGGAATTGACAAAACTTTAGAGTGGGTTAAGAGGTTCTACTACTAGCCTAGGATGGATGTTGATGTAAAAAAATTTGTAGAGGGATGTGGAATTTTCCAAAAAGAAAAAGGGACAAGTTCAAATGTACGTTTGTATCAACCTTTACCTGTTCCTAACCATCCATGGGAGTCTATAAGCATGGACTTTGTTTTAGGTATGCCTAAAGCACAAAAGGGGAATGATAGTGTCTTTGTGGTTGTGGATAGATTTAGTAAGATGGCACATTTTATTGCATGTAGAAGCACTAATGATGCAACTCATATTGTTGGTTTATTTTTCAAAGAAATTGTGAGGATACATGGACTACCCTTAAGTATTGTGTCTGATAGAGATTCAAATTTGATAGGTCATTTTTGGAGGACCTTGTGGAAAAAATTGGGTACTAAGTTGCAATTCAATTCAACATACCATCCACAAACGAATGGCCAAACTGAAGTTGTTAATAGGTCTCTTGGGAACTTGTTGAGATGTTTGACTAAGGAGCATGGTGAGTCATGGGATGTTGTTCTTCCTCAAGAAGATTATGCATACAATGACTCCATAAAACATAAGTATAGGGAAGAGTCCTTTTGAAGTGGTCCATGGAAGGAGTCCTAGAGGCATTTATGAGCTTAGAGACCTGAGAGACATGGAGAAAAGGAGTGTAGTAGGATAATACTTTGCAATTGCTATGAAATACATTCATGATCAGGTAAAGGAGAACTTAAAGAAGAGTGTAGAGAAATATAAGGAGAAGGCATAATTGAGAAGAAAAGATGTTCAATACAAGGTTGGTGATTTGGTGCTTGCATAGCTCAGGAAAGAAAGACTTCCAAAGGGAAAATACATTAAAGTGATGATGAAGAAGATAGGTCCCTGCAAGATAGTGCACATGTTTGTCAGAATGCCTATGAAATTGAGCTACCTCCAAGAGTTGTCATTTCTCCCATTTTCAATGTTGCTGATCTGTATCCTTTTAAAGGTGTTGTGAATTCAGGTGATGTTGTAGGTACTATAGATGTTGAAGATGATGAATGGGTCAAGGAGTTACCTCCTAGTCAACCAATGAAGCTTGAAGGAATAGTAGATACAAGGGAGGTCAAAAGAAATAGGAAGAAGGTATGCAATGAGTATTTGGTTAAATGGAAAGATCTACCAATTGAAGATGCTTAGTGGATGACTGAAGATGACATAAAGCAACATGGTACCTTTTTCCAAGAACTCATTTCATCAAGAGGATGAAATCTTTTCCTCCTCGGTTGAATGGTGCAGGAACACCCTTGCACATTTTGGCTTGTTTTGCATTTTTGGAGTCTAGGTTAGAGTTGAGTCATTTTATGATGTAATAAGGTCAATTTGACCAATATGTGATGTAATTAAAGTTGTCTAGGGTTCTAGAGGAGTGGTGTCAAAATGTTGTCAATAAGGTTGCAAATGCTGCATTGTGTATTTTTGTCAATTTTGGGGTTAGTTAGAATGTGAATAGTCATCTTTTCAAATTATGGTTGTAAACTGTTGGTACGACATATAAAAATGTTTAAATAGCCTCTATCATCATCGAGGCAGGTTGGTTGCTTGAAGAATTAAAGGAATAAAGCTCCATTGCTCTAGTTTTGTGTGAATTTCTATGTTTTCCCGTAAATTTTAACTCTGTATGGCTCTATACATTCAAATAATTATGTGAAACCTCTGTGGAAAGCTATGGAAGTGAAATATATTTCATTTGAATCCACTTGGAGTGTTTTTCATCAAGATTTGTAGGAGACAAAGCAATTTTTTTTAAAGTTGCATAGTTGCTTAGGGTTTATATGGTTTTGTTGAAAATCATGGAATTCTAGGACATTCCACTATAGGAAAATTCTGTAAGTTGGTGGAATGGGCCTCTTAGATGTGTTTTTTAAGATTTTTGGGGTTGTAGGGAAGGGTGATAGGATTTGGAGGTTATTAGCACGTGGCCTAATCTGGCAAGTTTGACTGCTAGGCTTGAAAACTCTGGTTTTTGCTTGGGACAATAGAAAATAGTTGTGTTATGAAGAATACAATGGTGAAATTGTGAGTTTTGTGACTAGTTGAAGTTAGTGGTGAAGTTTTTCAAGTTTTTGTGAAGAATTTCAAGGACCTCCTTTGGAAAAGAGGCCTAATTTGGCCTAGAATCAACGTTGCAAGGTAGATTAGTGCCAGATGTTCCAAAAAAACCCATTGCAAGGAGTTGTTATGTTGAAAGGAAAGAAAATGGGTCTCTTAAAGTGATTGAGATGAGTCCCTAAATGACCTTCTTGAAGAGATATAGTTGCATAAGTGTGTTTGTTGACCTACAAACAAGTAGGTGTGATTGTGAGAGAACCCACCCTAGATTGGGTTTTCAACTTGAAAGGACAGTTGAAAACTGATTGGTTGAAGCCAATATCACCTTTCCTTGCATCACCACATGAGTATCCTTTTTATACAACATGATTTAATTTCAATACTTTATCTTGCATATGCACATATTGTTATATGGCCCCTAAAGTGGGGGCTAAATGTAGCATCAGAAATTATACTCCCTTGTAGGTGATAGTACAATTTCATGCTTAGTTTCGACCTATTTTAGTGACCCTTGCATTTATACATTTTCAACACTTCCTAAATAGGCCCTAGTCTCCTAGATTATGCATTTTGAGGCCTATTTTATCATTTTTTGACAAATTGCAAACATTGAGAAAATACATCCAATAATTATTTTTCCCCCAAAACTTAATGTCCTAAAAAATATGGCCAGGATTCATTCACCCTAGGGCATATGGGTCCCCCTATTATGTTGGGGACCAATTTTGGATATGTTAGTGTCGAAATTTTAACATTCAAAATTTAAATTGTAAATGTTGGCTATCAAAATCTAATCTTCAGGAAATTAGAGAAATGCCTATACATACCTAGTCTTTCCACCGTTTGAAGCTAGAAAGAAATAAGAGAAGAAAAGAAAATCTAGAGATCATTACATTCCACCACATTCATTTGAATTTGTAGGTCTTCAATCTCATTTGTATATTTGATCAAGCCTTATGTCATGATTGAAGATTGATGCCAATAGAAGAGCATGATGGATTCTAGTTTTGGGAAATGTATTTGGTTGTTTCCTTCAACCTAATGACTTGTTTCCTAGTCTTATCATCTTCAAGATTCATCATATTTTCAGCGCAAAGCAAGGTATCATTACATTTCAGATTTCCTAAGAGCATTTTGACTTCCTCAAGTAGGTAGATCTTGTCATTTTCATGTGGGAATCCTTCTCTAACACACTTGAGTAGGGTTTTATTCAACCTTAGATACACTTAAGGTTAGGGCACACACACTGTTTTCAATAAATTTTATTATATATTGTGGAGGTATAAATACCAAAATAGGGGTTTGACTGAGACAAACTCCTATATAGCCACCCCCTCCATCTCTTTTGCATATTTATTAAATGTTTGGATTCGAAGACAAAGGTTTATAGGGCAGACATTAGAGAGAAAACAAAGAGCTATAGGATCAAATTTGAAGTTTTAGAAGAGGCCTACAAGGACCCATACACCCTTGGGTGACTTTTTCCTCCATTTCATGCCAAATCAATTTTTTGTGACAAGTACACATCACTCAAGACTCCTTAGATATGCTTGCAAGTTATTGTTTTAGTCTGTTAATCATCAGGATATTGCAATTTCATAGTAGGGAACATAGGTGAATTAGGTCAATCATAGAAAATCAATTTTAGTCAATTTCTAAGGCTCATAAGGATTAGATCCAGATTTGATTGACTCACCTTCATAGTTGAAATTCAATCTAAACACCTTGTTGGTTTGCATCCTAATGTACCTTCAAAAAAGGAGTAAAAGCAATCCTAGGTTTTATGCAATAAACTTAGGGTTCCCTTTTTCTTATGTTATAGAAATAAATCCACTGGTGATTGGATAAGATAATCCAAAAAGATGGAAGAATCAAGAATCTAAATCTAAATGATGTGTGCCTCTAAAAAGTGCTCAAATGTCCACATGTCAAAAAGAGATGATGTCAATCCAAAAACCTGTGAAGAGTTGTGTAAAATAAGCTCCAAAGATGATGAAGATAATGGGACAATGGTGATGATGTAAATATCAAAAAAGAGGAGGTGGATGTCCTCAAAGTAATCCTCCAAATCTGCAATCTGAGACTCTACAAACAAGGACAATATGTTGACAAGATACGAATCACAAGTATTTGTGTTTGGAAGAAGATGAATGTCATGTTGCGCTGAACCAATAGGGGCCAGGGATGTGACAATGCCAAGTTGATCGAGAACAACACAAGATGGTGATGTAGTATCAATTTAAAGAGCGTGAACATAAATACAAGTCTCTAAACTATCAAATCATGTAAGACACATGATATACTCAAGCTCCTCTAAAGTATCATAAAAAGGTATGGAATCTACATCTGCAAGAGGAATGAGGCAATTTTTTGCAATATCCTCTAGTATGGAGATATATGAGAGTCTCCATTGTATTTTTCAAAGTTGATTCCAAAGTTTGTGGGTATAATCAATGTCTGATACAACACACATAATGTCAAGATCAACACTAAAAAATATAACTCTTACAACATGAACGCTGATAATACCCCATGTTGAATAACTCCTTGGTGTGTTTGGTGTAGGTATGAGTCCATAAGATAAGGTAAGAGATCAAGCCACCTAAGATGTGCTAGGATGTCATTTCACCAAGACTCATAGTTATCCTTCACCAAGATTATCATAAAAGGATGAACAAAAAAACTAATAATATTTCCTCAAATGATAAAATCAGAAACCAATAACCTCAACACATGTAAATTAGATCAAATGAAGTCATTTCATGCAAACAAATCCTTTCCAAATACCAAGACACCCAAGTAATTGACAAAAATGTGAAAACACAAAAAAAAAAGTACTTGGGGAATTGATGCAGAGACACATTCTTCTTGCCTAATTCACCCTCTCATAACCACAAAAAGTTGTTGATTAACAAGACTCAAGTAGTTGAACAATATCCTGATTTTATTTGATTATCTCATTCAATACTCATACAATTCAGCAATTACAAAGTTTATAAACAAATTCACAATTGAAAACTAGAGCACTCAACTATCCTTTGTATTACACATTCTCTCTTCCTTTTTTGTGCATCTCAACTTTCATATCGCCTACCTTCAAAGGCTAAATCAACTTCCTTAGCCAACCACTCTCCTCTCACCCATGGCTCTATCTTATCAGCCTGGTGTTTTCCACAACCAATATTTTCTTTATACTCCAATCTGGGATCTTTTTCTATCCCAACTTGGGCTCTAATTCTTCAACATGTGCCTTCTCCTCCTTCTCACACGGGTCTCTCTTTGCCTTCTACTTCAAAAAATTCCCTCTTTCACTTATTGGTGGCACACTCTATTTGCACATCCCTTCCACTTGGGATCGATGCCTTCTCACCCTCTTTTCCCATGAGCTTCTTCAGAATTCTCCACTTGGCGCCCCTTCTCTCCTTTTCCTGTGCATCCACCATAGCTTTTATTTCTTTGTTGTCTTTCTTTCCTCATCGGTGCCTCTTCAACTTCCTCATTCAAAGCCTCTAACCATTCTATTTCTTTTGACTGACTCTTGTTCTCTAGCCTATCGGCTCCATGTCTCTTTCTCGCCCGTAGCCCTATTTTGGAAAATGAAAAGGTGCAAATAAAGAAGTCTTAGTTAGATACTATTTGATGTTAAAATAGCTTCAAAATCCTGGTCTACTATTCCACATTTTACATATATATCATCCAGGTAGTTGCAAATACAACATTTGACAAAATTCCTTGAGTGTTGGGTAGAGGCATTTGATCAAAACGGTTTTGTGCTATTTCTCTACATTTAAGCTTTGCATAGGTGTTTACTGAGACAGTCTAGTAGTTGAATTTAGTTTGCATTTGAACTTTCCCTTTCACCTTTCAGGAGGTCGAACATGAAGAGAGAATGAACTCAATAAAACTTAAGAGAGATAAGACAAACAAAAGCCAAAAATATAGAAAAACAAATCAACACTATTTTTAGGTGGTGTTGATTGCCTGTTCGCCCACGTGTTCCTACACCAGACACACCAGGTAAAACTGAATGTTCCTTGAGTTGGTAAACTTAGGAACATTCAAAGGTGCATGAGACAGTAATCCCATGTTTGTTTTTAATCTAATGTTACTCCTTATCCATCAGAGCCTTCTCTTCTATACTTCAATTCATCCTCAACACTCAATCCATCTCTGCTAGCATTATCTCGTTTCTCAAAATAAATTCTTACCATAGGTTCATCTCGGTGCCCTCTACCTTTTCTTTTACTGCTATTTTTTCTTCCTCTATTGCATTGCGACAATAAATCAAAACTCAATCTATTCTTTCCCTTGAAAATATACTCTCTTAATGGTTGTAAATCACTACACTCATTACATTCATTTTCCTCTTCATGTTTCTTCTTTGCACTACAACAAACAATAGAGTTGGAACCTTTCATCTGCTTCTCCTTCTCCTTCACAGAATTCAACATATACTTTTGTCCATATTTTTGGATGGTATACACATTTATCCTACCATCATAGATAGCTTCCCTATCAAACTTCCATGGTCTACCCAACAACACATGACATGTAGTCATAGGCATCACATCACATAACACCTCATCTCTGTAAGAATCAATCTGAAAAATTACTAAACACTGTTCTCTCACAGTCATTTTGTGCTCCTTCTGCAACCAACAAACTTTGTATAGACTAGGATGCTTACAGATTTTCAAACTTATTTTTTCTACCATTTCCTTTGAAACTAAGTTATCTTACTACCACTATCAACTATAACTTTACAACACTTACCTCTAGCCTTACACACAGTTCAAAAAAGACTCCTTTGAGATGGTCTCTCCACCATATCTAGGTTCATCAACACTCTCCTCATCATGAGAGATTGGCCTTCTTTTAGGTCTACTACTTTTGGGGATGCATCACACTCCTCATCCTCTTATGCCAAGTTGTTTCTTGCTACACTCTTCTTGTTATCTTCATGTACTTGAGAACACTCAAAATCACGATGACCAACTTCTCCACACTGATAACATCTAAATGGAAGCCTTTTTCTACTGCCACCACTTCCTCTTGTTAATGTATCCTTTTCTTTTGTGTTTTTCCCCCTTCTTTATTCCATTTGGAATTGGATTCTTCCTCAATCTACTTTCCTTTACTGTTGCTCGCTTGTCCCTTTTTCAACTCCAAATTTTCCTTAACTTTTAGAATTATTTATTTTCCTCTTCATTAATTTCTCCTCTGCCTTCAATGCGTTCTAGTATGCTTCCTCAACTATGGTAATCTTTAGCATACTCATCTCATCCTGTATGTTAAACCTCAAGCCATTCACATGCCTAGCTTCCTTTTCCCTATCAATTCCATGCCTCCTAGATTGAATAGCTAGCTTTTAGAACTCCTTTGTGTAATATTTTACACTCATATCTTTTTGCTTCAGATTTTGCAATTTCTTGAACAACTCCATTTCATAATCTCCAGGTATGAATGTCTTCTTCAACTGCATCACCATCTGGTTCCACCTCATTATTCAGGGATCTCCATCCATTTCTTGTTCTTTCTGCAACCCTTTCCACCATAATGCAACATGCCCTTTCAATTTCATTTGAGCTATCTTCACCAACTGTAGATCTTTAATGTCCTCCATTTTGAAGTACTCCTCTAGCTCTCCAATCCAATCGATTATTTCATCTGGATTTAATGTTCCATAAAATTTCAGCAAATCCACCTTATTTCTCTTCGTTATTCTCAGAAGATCTCTCAAAAATCTCTTTTGTTCAGCACCCATCGATCGTTCTTCCTCTTCTTCTTCTTCTTCTCTTTCATGTTCTTCACCTTGGATTTCTTCCTCATTCTCGCATTCTCTTCCTCTTTCTCTTCTTTCCCTTATGTTACCAACACCTACTTCCCCTTGGTTTTTGATACCTTGAATCACCATGTCACAAAATATTTCAAGTACAACCTCTATTCTTGGTCTTCCTCTTCCTCTTCCTATTCGGGGTGGCATCTCTTCCAATCAACGGTTTCAGCTCTCAACTCTTTTGGATTCCACACACACCCACAAAAATCCTTTCAAGATCTACACTTTTGTTACTTTCTCCCATAGATCTCGGTGGATACTCTCCATGCTCAAAACCACCTACTCTGATACCAATTGATGCAGAGACCACCTTCTTCTTTCCTAATTCACCCTCTCATAACCACAAAATTTTTTGATTAACAAGACTCAAGTAGCTGAACAATATCCTGATTTTATTTGATTATCTCATTCAATACTCATACAATTCAACAATTACAAAGTTTATAAACAAATTCACAATTGAAAACCAGAGCACTCAACTATCCTCTGTATTACACATTCCCTCTTCTTTCATTGTGCATCTCAACTTGCATATTTCCTACCTTCAAAGGCTAAATCAACTTCCTTAGCCGATCGCTCTCCTCTCACCCACGGTTCTATCTTATCAGCCTGGTGTCTTCCTCAACTAGTATTTTCTTTATACTCCAATCTGGGATCTTTTTTTGTCCCAACTTGGGCTCTAATTCTTCAACCCGACCTTTTTCTTCTCACATGGGTCTCTCTTTGCCTTCTACTTCAAACAGTGCCCTCTTTCACTTACTGGAAACACACTCTATCTGCACATCCCTTCCACTTGGGATCGATGCCTTCTCATCCTCTTCTCCCATGGGCTTCTTTAGAATTCCCCACCTGGTGCCCCTTCTCTCCTTTTCCTATGCATCCACCATAGCTTTTATTTCTCTGTTGTATTTCTTTCCTCATCGGTGCCTCTTCAACTTCCTCATTCAAAGCCTCTAACCATTTTATTTCTTTTGACCGACTCTTGTTCTCTAGCCTATCAGCTTCATGTCTCTTTCTCGCTCATGACCATATTTTGGAAAATGAAAAAGGTGTGAATAAAGAAGTCTTAGTTAGATACCATTCGATGTTAAAATAGTTTCAAAATCCCAATCTATGATTCCACATTTTACATATATATCATTCGGACAGTTGCAAATACAACATTTGACAAAATTCCTTTAGTGTTGGGTAGAGGCATTTAATCAAAATAGTTTTGTGCCAATTCTCTGCATTAAATCTTTGTACAGGTGTTTAATGAGACAATCAAGCAGTTGAATTCAATTTTCATTTGAACTTTCCCTTTCACCTTTCAGGAGGTTGAACATGAAGAGAGAATGAACTCAATAAAACTTAAGAGAGATAAGACAAACATAATCCAAAATTGTAGAAAAACAAATCAACACTATTTTTGGGTGGTGTTGATTGCCCGTTCACCTGCATGCCCCTGCACCAGGCATATTATAGAAAATTTGCATAAATGGGTCTAAAGAGCTCTGAAATATCTTTCTAATGCCATTGGAATCATGAAAATAAAAGATACAAGTGAAAAGTTATGAGATTGGAAGTAAAAAAATGAATATCTGACTTTGATTGAGCATAAAATAAGCCAAATATAAAATTATTATGAGACCTATACCACTAAAAATTGCTTAGAACAAGCTTTTTGATAATATCTTGTTTGCCTGATTTTGACACCATATGCCCAAGTTATCCCAAAAAGAGAAAAAAATGCTCATTTAAGGAAAATAGGGGCTAAGAGGGGGCTTGGAAGGGTCGTAAACTATCCGTAATACTGCCACAAATGTGTTGTCATGCTAATGTTAGCAAATATACCAAGAATATTCCCTTCTTGTAAAAAAAGCACCAATGATTAAAAAATTGATTCGCTAGAATATTTGGTAGGACTTGCTGATATATGCGTAGAATATGCTCGAGATTTTATTTTTCCACATTATTTTGTATGCCAAAATATTTTGGGGTTAGCTATGCAGATGTTGTTGGTTTTTGACCAATCGATGATTGTTTTATGTCATCAAGGAGTTGAGGGTTTCATCGTCAATTAAAGGCAACCAATGAGCCCTAACTATCGATTTATTTGAGTAAAGGTCGCCAGTAATGAAATCCACTACTAACAATTAAAATGGGGCCCTGCTTGAAGTATGGGACCTATAAGCCCAGAGGTACAAGTACTTGTAGGTACCTAATAAATAAATCTGCCCTCATTTTTTTATTGGTAATAAAAAATAATTTAAAAACAAAATTTATTTTTGTAGACCTAATACGACACCTAGATGTAAGTGCAATGGAATCATGAACAATATGGTTGGTACAGTATGTATGGATCCATACAGTCATACAAATTTTCTTAACAGATCTCTAACACCTAAAAATTTATCCTTTTTGTAGTTGCTCTAATTTTGGAAAAATGATATTTGATCATTATGGACTCAGTAGGAATTCATTCTAGATCTGATGGTCTAATACCATGTTGGATTTTATAGTGAACCCCATAGCTCCCAAAAATCATCTATCACAAATGAGAGATCAAAGTAACCGATTTCTACGCAACCAAGAGAAAATAACTAATCCACAAAAGCATCTGATATGACTTGTATTGAATAATAATGTGAATAATGTTTACAATGAATGATCAATCCTTATAAAAGGAAAAAAGCAAAACCTTAGATGAGGATTTGATTAGATTGTGACAAGTGTATTAATCTCATGCAATGAAACAACTTGACCTATAGTTAGTCCAATATAATAAATAAAAAATCACTCTTAAGTTTCTAGAATGTAGCCTTTATCTTTTTAGATCCTAGGCTACATTCTAGAAACTTTAGAGTCATATATCTTCACTCTTAACACAACTATTGACACGATGGTTCATAGGAAAATAAATGTATGTCCAGGTACATATCCTATTTTTATTATTAATTATAGTTATAATTTTTCTTTAGATCTAAATAAATCCACTTAAGTACCCTATTCTAGAATTTTTTCACATGTCTGTATAGCCCATTAAAATAAGTACTCGTGATTTATCAAGTCAATGATTAATTTTAAATTCTTATATATAGGAAAAGTAATTGCAATACATAAATTCAATAATTTAAAATTTTAACACCTTTCTCATCATGTGTGTCAATGTATCATTCATATGAATCACTTCCTCATTATTTCTATGAGTTCTTAAATATGTTTTCCATTCATTATTCATCCCTCACCCATTCATTTGCCAATACACTTGGTGATTTTTCTTTTGTTTCTTTTTGCCATCTTGCATAAGTTATCAAGCTTTTTTTAAATCAACCCAATGCAACATATCCTAATATGATTGGGCCCTATGCTTGAAAGATATACATAGTTATATCCCTCATATTTAGATATGGATATGTCATATCACATAATAATCAACTAAATTATACCCAGCCACCACAATTAAATATAGTAATGTTTATGTAGTGTCTATAGTGTAACTTAATAAGTCTAGTTCATCCTAGTTAAAATGAGATATATGGATAGAGATGTGGGGTTACATCATCCCTATTACCTTAATTCCTTATCTTGCAACCAATTTATTATTACCAAGTACATCCATTCTAACTAACATATAGGCATTTAATCATGAATTATACAATTTAACTTCCATTACCATATTGAACTTGTAAATTCATCTTAAATATTAATATTCTAATATATCACAATTTTATATGACCTCCTAGTTATGATTACATATATTATGAATTACTCCATGAACATTATTAGTTTTAAATTACTTTTCACAAATATTATTATTATTCTCAATTTAAATTTATTCACATTGCAACTTAGTTAACTTTTTTTTTTACGCTAGAATAACTATACCTTTCCCTTAATGATATATATATATATATATATATATATTTGCTTCAAATTACACATCAATGTCAATTTGTACTTTATGTTATATCATAAGATCTAATATCCTCATTTAATATATTTTCACCTATTTTTATTCAATAGGTCATAATCATGTGTAAGAATACTACTTGCCTTATGTCCTTACAATATTCATCGTGTAAAAAGGATCTCAACCTAAGGAAATTTAAATTCACCTATATAGAAATACATTAGTTTGATGGTCCATTTAAAAATAAGATTGATTAAATAAACTTGCCACTTTAAAGGATGTTTTATGTTGCTCAAAATTAAACTCTAGTATAATATTATATAATGAAAAGGATTTGACATAATTGATGAAGACAATGTTCAATACCACTTAGTCAATATTAAACATAACAAAAATGCCAAATTTTGGGTACACTATTTAACCAAAGTGAGGGTTTTTATAGGATTTTAGTGTGATTATAAATAATGAATTCTTAGGGTTTACAAATAATATGTCCCTAGAATAGATGAAAATAATATTATTGGAATATATATTATCATAGACAATCTAGTTCAACATCCATGAGATGAGCCTAGTAAATTGTAGGAGAGATCTATTGATATCAATTCTATCTTAGGTGGTTACTTAATATGATATTCAATTATAGTAAACTTAAAACATGAATTCAAATTTATGTTGCATGGTCTAATTTTATATGTTTAATTTTAATGTAGAAAAAAAAATAGTCCAAATTCATGTTGTACAGTTATGTTATTTGAATGTGTCTAAATAATGTATTTTAAATGTGTGTTCAATGTGGTCATTAACAAATTGTACATTATTTAATGCTCTTCAACAAGTATCAATTTATCTTAAACATTTTATTTAAAAATTTAGTGCATTCAATGATTCATGTTATGTAATTAGTTTGTTGATATTTTTCTTCTAATTCTCTAACATGCAATGGCCCAATGGAGCGAATACCATCAACTGATGAGATTTTGATAGATGATCTTTTTCATAACCCTCAACCTCCAAACCCCTCACTTCCACACTCTCCACACTCTCCACCTCATAGCCCCCACCTCCTAACCCCCCATCCCCTCTACTTGATGAGGCTCAATTGCAAGCAAACATTAATATAAATATAAACATTATTCAAGAAAAAAAAATTGATAAAAAAATGAGCCTCATATGCCTCCCACCTATCATGGTTTACATCTTCAATGAAAACTATTATTGACTCAATTTGATTCATTGATGAATATTTATATAGTTTTCACCATTGGAGGGAGGAGAGGAAGTAATTTTATGTAGATGGACTCTCATATAGAGAGATCATATATCTCCATATTACCAAACAAACAATAGTCTCATATTTCATTGACCCTACAACCAATTCAACCAATATCTCCAAACAAAAAACAAAATTCAATAAGATGGTGTAAGCATCCTTAGACTATGTTACATTTTGGGGAGAGATGGTGGATGGTATTTGATCATCCACCACACAATAATTGTGAGGTTCCCCTATATTTTTAAGAAAAATATGGAAAAAAATTGAGATGGGTTTAAAACCCAATTATTTTGATGTAAGATAATTTTAGGGAGTTGGTGGTGGCATGCCACAACATAGATCAAGAGCACATATTGATCCTAATTAACGTGCTCCAATTCCACCCATTGTTGCTTCTCCATCTCCTAGTATTCCTACTCCATTTCAGCACTAGGCAGTGGTTTTGATACTAGGATCATTGAGTTCACTCTCAAGAGATCTCACTGATCAGGCTACCCACATGGAAGTTAAATTTAGTGGTAGAGAGCATAGAAGAGATGGTTCAATTGGTCCTAGCAACTCCCATGTGTCGACAATTTTTTTTCAAATTTGTAATCATCCATGTTAAGGCCCCACATGCATCCACTTCAGATGCACCTACATCAAAGGTGGGATCATATGTTGATTTACTATGTTTTGATGGTCATCCTACACAGGTACACATTGTCACATTTTAATTTGTTTGAAATGTGTAACATGTACATGTATCAAATTTTTTGTTTAATGGCATGAAATTATATATTATATTAATTTGAAGTATTTTATGTAGATGTGTGACTCTAGGACATCATCTCAATAAGATCATCTTTGTTTTAAGTCAATAGTTGTAAAAGTTAGTACACCTTACACTCAGGCAAACCAATACATATTGACCCTAGAAAACTATATATGTATAGATAGTTCTAATTTAAAGTTTCATCATTGAATTTCTTATTTATTTATTTTAATTTATGTCCATATAATTTAATTTAATTTACATTTGTGAAACAATATTGTAGATACAGGGAGGTCATGTCATATCCATGATCGACCAACCATAAGGTGTGGCGAGTTCTCTTCCATCATCAGTTGTTATGCATGAGCCATTTTTGGTGTGTGTTTTCAAAAATTATTTAAGTTTGAAATTTATATACTTTGAAAATTCACTAGATGTACTATTATTTTAAAATTTTAAAATAAATTGTGTGTGTGTGTGTGTTTCATATATATGTATATACAAGATGATGGGACTATACTAATATGTGTTAATCAGGTTACTGGTCAGGGTCATTTTCACGAGTCATTCATATCATTTTAGGTCCTAAACTTTAGTAAATTTTCTATGCAATTTTTAGGTCTTTTAAATATATATGGTTAAAATCATGTTTTGTTAAATATTTTTTAACCTATTGTTTGCTTTATTTGAATATCTAGGAATTAGCAGTTGATATATTTGGTCCTAAATCGACAGTTATACCACCTATTGAACAAATTGTGGGAGTAGATTCACATGACCAGATGGTAATTTATGCATACTTTCTAGTTTATATTTAAAAATTTAATTTCATGATTTTATCAATTAAGTTAAATTAAATCAATATTTCTTTTACTTTATCTAATTTCAAGTTTCTTCAACTCTTCTACAACATGATACAGGTCCATCTAGTTCATGTGGAATGAAGATGACTCTTGATTTTATTGATGATCCTAACATCTAGGCTAGATTTCTTTCTTGGAATATATGCACACATGTGTGTATACATAATTTATTTATATGTGTCACTTGAGTATATATGACTATGTACATTTCACATGTTATTTCATGTCCACTTAGACATATTTTAGTACATTTCATGAGATCTATATGATCATCTGTATTTATTTATATATGTTGACTTTAATATTTTTGTAGATACATTTATGTACATGTTTTATTCCAAACTAGTTCTAGATATCTAGCATTGCATGTGGACTTTAGTTGATTATGCACTCACATACATTTTAGACATTTTCAAGTATGCATTATAAATTCATGTCTAATTAAATTACAATATTTATATGCCATTGTTGAATGAAGTTTTCAATAATTTAATTTAAACTATAATTTTATTTTCCACAATTAAATAAATGCCTTGGATAGAAAGTAACTCCTTTTATGCACCTTATATATCCACATCTTGCATCATAAGCATCATATATTTTTCATAATGATCAAATGAACCAAGATACCAACCTCAATTTTTCCATTAGAAATTAATCAAATCAATCATAAGATCTAATAATAGCTATGTGCATTTATTTTCATAATGTATCCTTCATTTTTTGAAAAAATATTCCAGTGAATTTATGCACATAATTATAAATTTCTCTAAAACCTTGGAAAATGCTTGCTAAATGTATTAATGGTTTAGATTTACAATGTGTATTATAAATTTTAAGTGACTAGGCTCCAATCACACACCATTTGATATGGAAAAATAATTAACTTTTAAAGTTCATTAAAATCATGGTTAGGTGATTTAACCAATGCTAAACTTTAAAATATTGGTTGAATGTGACAATTTATTGTTCCTTATAGTTCATCCTATTCGTTAAAAACCGATTTCTCACTCTTAAAATATCTATAGTCATTTTGTGCTTTCATTCATGGCTTGGAAAATAGACA
>VDFB02359062.1:0-50692 GCA_007258455.2 Sequoia sempervirens
GGCAAATGATATAAGGGCTATGGCATGCAAATAATACATCTTTGATGAATTTGTTAAGTCAAAAGAGTTCAAAGATTTTGTCAAAGGGTTTGGAGAGAGGAGTTTCATGAGAGACTCAATAAACCAAAAGCAGAGATGCACCCTTCAAAGTATGAAGTGGTCACAAAAATGGTACTGAGTGAAATAAATTTTGATGTTAAAAACATTACCCCTAAGGAGGGGAGAAAGTTGGTAAGAGAAAGTGGGTTGTTATTGCTCCCTGAGTGGGATATTGCTTCTGCAATACCCCTTGAAACAATACGGAGACGGGATGAAGAGGTATCCTCTTCAAAAGAACAGGCAAAGCAAGCGTACTCTAGGTCTAGGTTCAACACTAAGTGGGAAACCCTAGCAATATGGGCTCTTGCACCAAATACTAATAAGCCTCAAATTGTTGAAGTTGTGCAAGAAATGAGGGGTGGCTTAATAATAAAAAGAGTATCAAATACTTTTGCCCCCCAAGCTGCTTCGTTGGTTGTCAACACTAAAAAATTTAGTGAGGCCACTACAAGGAAATTACAAGATGATTATGATAAATTGTTGAAAGATCATGTAACACTCACTACTAAATATAACAAGTTAAAAATGCAAGAGACACAAGCAGCACCTACACCAACTAGCACTGAAAAGGCAAGTTCCTCAGCATCAAGGCTCACAAATAGCTTGATAATGAAGAGCTCACAGAAAAGTTTAAGAAACTAGAGGAGCAAGTGAAGAATGCTCAGGATGAGCAGCAAAAGAAAATGAGCAAAGTTGTGGATGAGATACTGAAGCATAGGGTATCAACGATTCTTGGGAGGCTTGAAGATTCTCACCAAGCTTATTCGCATCTCCAAGATATCTATGCTAGAGTAGTTAAAAATCAAGAGCAGCTGGGAAACATAATGAATAAATGGGTCCCTACAATTGCAAGTCTACAAGGTATATACAAAGGTGCAAGAATTGAACATGATATCCCAGGCAAAATTTTGCCCACATGGAACATGGCCAAAATAATGGGAGAAACGCAAGCATACATGGTTAAATTGGCACAACTTGTAAAGACCAAACTAAAGTTTTTTGAGAACATTGAGATAAAGATTATGCAAAGCATTTTGAATGAGCATGGAGAACTCCAATCTTTTAATCAGTGGAAAGCAGACTTCAGAGCATTGGCTCCAATTCTCTCAATTTTCATCAGTAATGATAACATTGTTGACATTGATCTACTTAATACCACCATAGATAAGTTAATCTCTATTGAGATTACTAAGATTGGCTTGGATACCTTTTGCAAAGAGACTAGTGTAATCATGGATGCAAAGCACCTAAAGTATATGCATAATGTAAACCTAATACTCTTTTGAACAGCCATCAAAAAGAACATATGTAGGGTGGGTGAGAGGTATAATAAATTGCCAATTTCTTGTCATCAAAGCTCAAAATTGTAATATCCAATTCATATGATGATATGGCATTTAGAGCTTCTAGCTATCTACAAGTATCTCTTCAATTTTGACTTCTTTTTGTCCTTTGTAGCTCAATCAACTTCAACCCCGATGGAAAAGCCTAGCAGAATCATCATTCGTCTTTTCCATGTTATTTCATCATTGCTAAATCAAAAATATCTCCTTCAACAGCCACTACAACTATTTTGTCATTTAGTGAGAGTTTTTTTTGTCTTTAACAAAGCAATTGTACATGTTTTCGTTTGATCCTAAAGGATGAGATTATCAAATGAAAATATGACATTTGTCTATGGCCTAAAGCTTGTTGATCTCTTGTTTCTATAAAAGGGAATTCAAGGTCAATTGCAAAGGATCTTGGATTTTTGTAAACAGAGAATCTATATTTTAAATATGCATTAATCCAATCTAGGTTTTCCAAGGAAGAATTGTGAATGTAATTGTTAATTTTGTGTAACAGTACTAGTTTTGTATATGAGTATATTGTGACAATTTCACAATCAATTGTCTCCTAAATTTTATACTTCTTCACTTATGAATACAAATGATCTATATTCATCGTTGCAATTTTTTTTGCATATGAACTTTTTTTTTTATAGCTTCTTTTTAAATAATAGATTAAATTGTTGCATTAGAAATCTCGAGGGTTTTGAGTGTACACAAGGATTGTTAAAAAGTGTTGATTGCAAATTCTGGAAGATATCATTGTAAGGCATTGATATACAAGCTTTCACAGAATTTGGTTAAAATCTGTTATTCAAAATTTAATTGCATTTCGCTTTGACCATGTAGCCTAAGTTTAAAGCATCAATCTGAATATATATTCTAGCTCAATATCCATGGTCATCAAATTACAAAATCACATTTCCCTTACTGTTGTAATTTATTTCTTAACATTATTTTATGTTCTCAATGCGAACAATACATAAAACCTCCAAAAATCTAGCCCATTAAGTGTAGTTTCATTTGTAATTCTTGATCTGCTCTAAGAACATATTTGTTTTAACAATATCCTACTACCGCTTGTGTGTAATTCTATCAGATATTGTAAATGACCACCGTCCTAGGTTTTGCAGAGCTTGAACTGCAGAGGAGAAAAGTGTTTAGCCTATCTCATGTTCATTGGCCAACCCCTTGAAGTATTCAAGCATAAGAATTGGCTATCCTTTAGATTACTTCAAGAACCAGTTGGATATCACAAAAACAAACCAACAATCTTATTTGCAACATACTCCTTGCCCACATCTAACAAATTAAGACACCAACAAATCTGAAGTTATCCTACAGCTTATTCTCCAACAATTTGTTAAAGTTAAATTAGAAATTGTTACTCCAGCCAACCCGTCCAAGCACAAGATCTAAGAGATTGTGAGCCACAATGGTGATTGAAATGACTGATGGGCCAGAAAAAAAAAAACTGATTGTTGCCTTCTACTAACTCCTTCTTACCATTTAAGTGTGCTCTTGGATTGAGGTTAATGTTGCCCCTTAACAATTATTTGCTTGGTTTCCTTAGATTAATTGATGCCACCACTAAACCTGATTAAATGGGGAAAGGTTTTCCTGAACTTTGATTAAAGTCTTCAGAATTAGAGGAAACCAATTACAATATTTTGGGAACTTAAGTGTAAAATAAAGTGTAAATGTAACACAAATGAGAAATGTGTATGAAACCTCTACATCAAACAAGTACTTTAATCTAAATATGTCATAAAAATTAAGTTCTCCAACCCATAATTTACAGGAAATTTATTTATTATAAATAATATGGTATAACAGTGGGCTAGGCAGCCACAGGACCTTCATGCTAACCAATAAGCTATTTACAAAAAGAAGGAAAAAAGAGCTAGTGAATAATTCACCTCAGGTAATAGAATCATAAAGAATATATCTGATCTCAAAGCCATAATCCTCATCTTAAAGGAAGAGTAAGTTTCACAAACAGATAAACTGGTTTGGTTCTTTATACTCAAAGTGGTGCAAAAGAATCTAACAAAATTTCATATACAAGGACTTGGTGTGAACCTTTTTGAACTCTTTAGTTAACCGTCAAACAACTGCAGCTGGGTCCGCATCTGCTTAGCTGCAAAAGGTTAAAATATACAGATATTTACTTACATAGATGCTTTCCAATGCTTGTTCCAACATACTAAGTGTGACAGGTATCTCAATACATTAATTTCCCATATTAATAGTTCTAACATTCATGACAAATCAAACATTTGGTGACCCATTCAAGGAGATTTATAGCAGATGAGAGATACAGGCCTTGACAAGCACGATAAAAAGTGCCCAAGTTTCTCTTCATTCAAAAAGGAACAGGCAGAGCTCCCCTCCAAGAGAGCTTCAGTCAGCAAAATTTAAGGACTTTATTTCTGTGTCAGAATTTGCTCCTATCTTGTAATTTAAATGCTCAATCCCTGGCAAAAAGAACAACTCGCATCTCATCATTACAATACAATTTGTAAAATGAAATAAAAAACTGTGCCAATATAACATGCAATCAAAGGCAGAATATTAGTCCCTACCAAACATTGAACTTGTTCCCTTTTATCTGATTTCAAGCGCATACAGTACATAGATTATTTTTAAAACAAGAAGAATAATATTGATAAAGTGAATATCAAAATATCCTTAAGCCACAGGCGACTTAGGGCAGCAAGAGAAAATATCAGAAGCATGAGGAGCATAAATAAACCAAACAGGATTCCGTCTGTTGGTGATGAATAGGATGAAGAGTGTTATCCACTGGTTGGAGTGGAGTAAGAATGTTCTGGCATTTGTTGGGAGAGGAATGAGATTCTCACTCCAGTATGGTCTCTGCACGTCTTCATTGTGTTGGATCTCTGCATAGAAGATCTTCTATACAAGAGATGTGAGGTTGCTGAAATTGATTGCAGGCACCCAAAGGTTGACTGCTAGCATCCATGTGCAGGATGCAATTTTACAGCACGGGGCCATTTAGGCCACTTTCTTTTATTTCTGTAGTCAGATGAACAGTGGTGACTACAAGTTTTTGAGGGTGTTGTGACAATGACAGTAGTGCTGAGTGCCATGTTTGGGAATGTTATCTGCAGTTAATATTTTGCAAAGTAACACTAACCAAATCAAACCTTTGATTTAAGGCAAGGCATTCACTTTCCATACATCTCCCTATTTTTCATTATCTGCTAACCCTGTTGTCTACTGGTACTGTGGGTTGTGGCCAATTGACACTCACCACCTGTGAAATGGCCCAACACTTTTGTCTGGGTTAGGAGGATAGAAAATAAGCAGGTTGGCCATTTTTGGTTGTCCAGCTCTTCCTTTGATCATAAAGTTCACCTCTGCTTCTTCTATTGCCCCTGTATTCTAGAAAAATTGTCTTGTACTGGGGTAGTTTATTGCTCTGCCAGACATATATGCCCAATATCTTTCAAAATTTATTGCCAACACAACAGTCACACTGTTTCCTCAGCTAGGAGCTCCATTCTTCTTTTGAGCTGTTTGGTCATGGCTGAAAGCTAAGACTTCCTTTTCATTTTCAATGAAGTCCTCATATGGAAAGGTGTAATATTTGCTGGAATGATGTTAACTCCATCTAGCAATGGGATCTTACCTGTGCCTCCACCCTCACTTCATGGAGAAGGCCTTGTGAAGAGCCTTCTGTCTTTGAGGTTAAAGCTTTCTTCCCCTTTTATCTTAAAGATTTCGGATTATGCAATTAACAGATGTTTTACTCTTCTATCCCATTCTTCTGCAGAGGAAGAATATTATGATTTTAATCATATTAGTTAATTTCTCCTAGGGAGACAGAAAAAAGTGGGAAAGTAAATTAGGAGCACTTGTAGGACTGGATGTAACAATTGAATTCTGCCTGTCAATAAAGCCAGCCAATTCTCCATTGTGTTAGTTTGAACCTTATTTTGCTAATGCTGGGCTCCCAAATTGCCTTCACACATTTCCAATTCAACAGAAAGCCTAAATACTCCATAAGAAGCTTTGCCTCTGAATTCAAGAATCATGAAGATTTCTCTTTTAAATGAATAGGTGTAGCAAACATCACACTGGATTTGTTGACGTTTACTTGCTGGCCCAATGCAAGTTCATACCTGGTGAGCAAACTTCTAAAATGTTGAATTTCCCTTAAAATGAGTGCTGAAAGTAATGACCTGATTGGCTGACAGATTTTGCATTTTCCTTTTGAATGTATAGGGCCCTTGGAATTTGTCCTCCCTTTACATGTGTGTATGATTTGGTCTTTTAGTTGGTCTTTGCTTGAGGTATTGTTAGAATTTAAACTTGCACCTTTCAGGGAGATGCAGAATAGAACAGATGTGCAGTCAAACCACTCTTTGAATTAGAAGGGAGAGTTTCTTCAAAATAGAACAGATGTGCGGTCGAACCACTCTTCTAATTTACAATTTGTAAAATGTTTTCTGAGCTGCTTTACGCATAGCGAACAAAACAAATGTGTGTATTGAAGTATGCAACACGAAAGAAACTTAAAATAAAACCTATGTTAACTACCACAATTACTATGTTTAGCTAAAGGCAGAGACTGAGCAGTGCAAGTACACACACAAAGTATGTATTTGATTTTAACAACACAAACAACTTAGTAAATTAGAAGAGGGGAACAGCATACAAAGCTACAAGACCCACTTCATTACAACCTACAACACAAAGCCTATGGTTAAGTAAAAACACTCCAAATTATTTTATCTAGACAATGCATAACACATTATAAGAAAAACATGATAGTTGTATTGACCAAGCTAACACTGAAATGATATTCGATATTCGTTATTAAACAAAGGAGAGGAATACTCCTTATATAAATAAGTACAAGACAACGTTTCTAAAAAGAAACAATTGTGAACTAAAGAGAACTAAAGCAAAAAACAAAAAGCTAACTAACGACTAACTAACAACTAAGATGACGATTAAATATTATAATAATACTTAAATACCCTCCCTTAATGGTCATTCTACTAACTACATCAAGTTTGCCCCGAAATTTTACAAATTTATTTGGACTTAGGGACTTGGTGATAATGTCTGCAATCTGATCCTCAGTTGGAACATATTGCAACATCACAAATCCATCTTCAACAACCTGTCGGATGAAGTGACAATGAAGCTCAACATGATTAGTTCCCTCGTGGAAGACTGGATTCTTGGCAAGCTTTAGCACCCCTTGATTGTCACAAAACAAGGGTGAAGGCCCTGCTTGAGACGTCTGCATGTCAGCAAGCATCCTTCGAAGCCATATTGCCTCACACGCTGCCTTAACTATTCCCCGATACTCTGCTTTTGTCGAGGAAAGAGCTACCACCTGCTGCTTCTTGCTTGTCCGTGTGACTGCACCCGCACCAAGACTAAAAACATACCCAGAAGTGGACTTCCTATCATCAACTGAACCTGCCCAATCTGAATTTGTAAAAGCAACCAACCTAGGATCTTTGCATCTGTTCTATAAAATGCCAAAGTCAGGTGTCCCTTTCACATATCTCAGCACTCACTTCACTGCAACCCAATGTTCTGCCTTTGGGGCACTCATTAAACAAGAAATGTAGCTCACAACAAAACTGAGATCAGGTCTAGTGGCAATAAGATAGATGAGGCTGCCCACTAGTTGTCTGAACATTGACTCATTCACCATTGGTGAGTCTAATTTGGCTGGAAGTTTCAGCCCCTTCTCTAAGGAAGTGGATGAGATTTTGCAATCTTCCATCCGAAATTTCTCCAGCAAACTTCTAGCACACTTCAATTGAGAAATCAAGATACTGCCAAACTTCTACACCAAGACAATAGTGTAGGGGACACAAGTCTATCATATCAAATGCCTGACAGAAATTCAACTTGATTTGTTCAAGCAAATGTAACCCACTGCCAATAATGATCATATCATCCACATAGATAACAAGAAGGATGATATCACTACCAGTGCTCTTGACATACAAATTTGCATCTGAGGGACTCCTCTGAAACCCCTGTGCAATCAAGTACTTGTCAATCTTCAGGTACCATATCCTGGGTGCCTACTTTAGACCATAAAGAGCCTTCAGCAATCTGCATACCTTGTGCTCTTTGCTTGCAACCTTGAAACCAAGAGGTTGTGTCATGTAGACCTCTTCCTCCAAATCTCCATTGAGGAAGGCACTCTTCATGTCCATTTGGTGGACCTTCCAACCAAACTGTGTTGCCATGGCTACGACAAGTCGGATCGTGCTCATCTTTGTTATGGGAGCAAAGGTTTCCTCATAGTCAATGCCTTCTCTCTGCGAGAACCCTTTAGCCACCAATTGAGCCTTGTATTTATCCAATGTTCCATCAACTTTGTATTTCACCTTGTAGACCCATTTGCAGACAATGGGATTCTTCCCTGGTGGAAGATCTGACAAAACCCAAGTGTTGTTCTTCAAAAGACTATGATGCTCAAAATCCATAGCCTTTTCCTATTCAGGTTTACCCTTCGCCTCTAAATAATCCTGGGGCTCATAAACACTCTGAATGTTGGCCATAAGAGCAAAGTTCACTATGTTCTTCTTACTCTTGCCTCTAGACATTCTACCCTCAACAAACTCATCATCGTGAACATCACCAATGAGCTTCGCCCACCACTTAGGATAAGGAGGAGACGCATCTTCTTCCAAATCAGGATGATCATCATCATGACTTGGGCTCCTGGAATAATATCATCTAGATGTTGATCCAGATTATCCTGAGGGAAATCTGCTGGTATAGGATCGTGCCTAGGAGATTCCACAATGTCAGAATCATTAGAATCCCTCCCTTCAGGTGAAGCTAATGGAAGCTTAACATCCAAAGCCTTAGTCTTCAGAGGTTGATCCTCAAGACTCTTGATGGGAGAAGAGAACAAAAAGGGCCCACCTTCCTCATCAAACACAACATCCTTGCTGAATGTCAAGCGATCAGTGTCCACATCAATCAGTCGATAGGCCTTATGATTGTCCCTATATCTCGTTAGCATCAACTTTTGGCTCTTGGAATCTAGCTTGGTCCTCTTGGCATCTGGAATCCAAACATACGCAATCAAACCAAAAACCTAAGATGACTAATTCTTGGTTTCCTCCCAGACCATGCTTCCTCTATTGATGGTCTTCCCATGGTTATACCTTTATGGATGGTCTTCCCAAGGGTAACTTTTTGTAAGGCCTCTTTGTATAAGTGGAAAAGGACTTCACTTATCCATTCCACATTGTGCTTGTAAAACTCAACGGGGAGTCCATCAGTTCTAGGAGATTTATCACTGCTTAAGATGTTGATGGCTTTCTTGATTTCATCAAGCGAGATCTCCTTCTCAAGTAAGGAACACTACTCCTGAGATAGTTTTTTTGGGATGATTTGTTTGCACAACTCCTTTGCATCTTGTCTTAACTTGGTGTTACCTTCTTATGTGAATAGCTTCTTAGAGAAGCCCAAGAATGAGGAATTAATCTACTCTTGATCAATGATCTCTCTGTTATCTTCCCAGACCCTTTCAATGCTCTCATTGGCCTCCTTGCTTTTTAGGATCTTGAAGAAGAACTTGGAGCCCTTATCTCCATTTTTTAGCCAATTCAGTTTGGACCCGATTCTCAAACCTTGTGTTTTTTTAGATTGTAACCTTCTCAAGGAATTTTCAATTGCAGCCATTTTTTCGCATAAGGCCTTGCTTGATGATAACTGAAAGTTAAATCCAAACATCCTTTTCTTTTTAATATTTATCCTTACTTCATGATAACTGAAAGTTAAATCCAACTTAATGAAGAACTTAGCATGCTACAACTAATCTATTAAATCATTTATGAGAGGTAGAGGGTACCAATTCTTTAAGCTTATCTTGTTTAGTTCCCTATAATCAATGCATATGCACCAAAATGCATATTTCTTTAGCACCACCATTATAGAAGAACAACATGGTGACATGTTGGGCCTTATGACATCACATTCCAACAACTCACTCAGCTGTTCTCACTTCATTCACCTCCAGAATGCTTAACCATTAGAAATATATGTTGGAAAGCAGGTAATCGGGCAACAATTGAACTTTGTGCTCTATAGATTGGCAAGGGCAACCCCTCAACTCCTCAGAATGTTATCCAAACAAGCATATGAGTTAGTCTACACATTCTTTTTACTTGTATGCAGCCTATGAATGATTTGAACCTCTGTCACATGCTCTTCTTTATTCTTAACTCACAACATCATTAGAGAAAACTTTCCACTTGCATTTATGAGACATTGCTTGGCAGCACTTACCATTGACATTTTGGATTTCACCTCATATGACTTTATCATCATTTCTTCTCCATTCATAATCAAAAGGTACTTATTCAACCTCCTATAGAAGACTCATCCTGCCCATAGAGATAGGGACTTCCAAAGGCTATACCACAAACATCCAAATGAATGACATCAACAGTTACCTCACCCTTGAATTATGTAGAGTATGCAAATCTGGTTGTGCATTGTATCTTAATTGAAATTTATACAATTTGCTTCAGCCAACCCAGAATACAGTTTTGGGTGTTTCTTCGCCTCCACCCCAAGCTCTTGCACCAAACATTGTGGAGTAACAACTTGGTAGCCTTGTCCTCATCTCAAGCATTGTCCTTAACGAAATTTTCACCTTTCCAAATGGTTGCACAAGAAATTCTCTCATCCATGTCAAAAGCACATTCAATCTCCTTCACTATATGAGTAGTGGCAACATTTTAATTCTTCTTTATGGGATGCAACTCCAGGCACAACTTCCAACAAGCCTCCTCCTCATTATGACTCTCCTTGACACAATGTTTGCAAAATCTTCTTTCTTTGCCTTTATCACTGCCCTACAAAGTAGTATCAGCAGTTTTCTTGCCCTTCCACTTGTTCTTACCCTTAGTGGAATCCTTACCTCGCCACCCTTCCATTTTACCACACTGTTTATCCTTATGTGAGCTGGATTTCTTCTTTATCCATCTCTAAATATGGGCCTACACACTAGCCTCATCAAGATTTTGAGCTTTAGCCATTAGGGCAGCCCTTTGAAGTGACCAAACAATCCTCCAATGTACTTCATGAGCACATCTCAATCCATCACATCCCTACTAAGCTGCACCGCCTTTTTGCAAAACTCACTTGTGAAGTCCTGGATGCTTTGCCCTTATCTATGACAAAAGAATGCCAATGGATTTCTCTACCCACTTCATAGCATATTGGGTAAAATTGTTTCTTCAACAAATCTTTGAAGTCTTCCCATTTTGAGATTGAAGACATTTTTCTTGTTTGCAAGGAATTAATATATACCTCTTACCATGTCAAAGCATAGCTGGATAGCTACAAATTACAATCAAGTGAAGCAAATCTGTTATTGAGGATTAAAATTGTGCAAGCTGAAGTAGACCTCCATTTGTGAGACCCAATGATCCAACTTCTCTGCATCCACGTCCTCATCAAAAAGCTTTGTTTGTATCTTTGCCTCAGCTTTAAAAGGATGATTGTTGCCATTATATGATGATACTCCATGTCCAAACGTGCTTTTGGCTGTTCTTCCTCTTTGGGAGTTTCTTGTATACACAATTACTCGGCTATAGCAAATAACAGACTTTGAAACATGTATATTTTTCCCATGTGTCAAGATATCTCTATTATCTTCATGAGCCATCCTCCTTTGTGCTCATTCCACCCATCACTACCAATTTTGAGCCCAAATTACCTAATTACTGCTTCCACCAAACCGTGCAGTGGCTGTAACACTTGGAACCCAGCAAAATTCTGGGAAATAAAAAGTTACAAGTGTTTCAAACCTGCTCTGATATGAATCTGATCTATAAACTGCTCAAGATACTCCCAATCAGCTCACCAATTACAGATTTCTACTAAGTGACTAATCAAAACACCTGTAGAATGAGCAAAAGTTAGTGTTTACAGTCCTCTAGCCATGAAACAATCATACATTTGCATCTAAACAACATCAAGAAGCACTAGAAACATGAAAGCGGTAAAAATAAACCATAAGGCAATGACTGAGACAAGTTATCTGACCTGGAGAAACCCTAAAAAGGGAGAAAACTCCAGTTGAAGGGCAAAATCACTCCTCAACTCCACTATGCAATAGTTAAGTATAGCCAAATAAAATGAAGTATGGTATGAATATAACCTACAAAGCTCTTCAACACGCTACATAAGCTGGGACAACCTTCATTTAGCTGCTCTGTTCCAAAATCTGCTACTGATAAATAAGAGTGCCAACCAGAGTGCAGTCATCCAAACTAGCAAGTGCAGTATCCTACACAATTCCCAGGGGTTGGGTCATGCACTCCTATGCTTAGAAGTGGAAATTGAACAAACAAAACCCTCAAATTCTTTGTTTTGCACATATAAAAATGGGTTCACTGCTTCTAACAATTTGACTATGCAAACAAATGTTTACTGCAGCAGTTTTCGAGTTTGCTGGGATGGCCTGTTCACTGACTGTGTAAGTGGTGAACTCACCAAAATTGGAAAGATACAAAATTCTCAAACCAGCATGTAAATCCATCTTTAAGATCCAAATCATCCCGAGTCTTCAACAACCTTGCATACAAATTCTCAATGCTCCAAAACTAATGAAAACCAACTTATTTTCATGGAGAGACTCTTCCACTAGTCGTCCTTGATTGAAATGGAGAAAAGCTAACGTTTCTATCATAATGAAGATCCAATTTTCAAATGAAAAATGTGTGATAAGAGTTATTAATCTTTCAAATTTATTGATCAGAAAAAGGGCCCTCAATTACAGAATCAGAGGTCACAAATGCAAAAGTTATGGCTTTTAAAAGTTGGATAAAAACTACCACAAGGATGGTTTTGCAAGTGCCATTGGCAGTTTTGAAACTACCAAGGTTTGAAAATGTCATGTCCCCGCAATCAGGGCACTAAAGATAACAAAATACATACTAATAGGGTTAGCCATTCAATATAATTATAATGGTCAAAGACAATAATATAATTATAATAAAATATAAATACTAATGATTTAAATATTATATTATAATGGATATTAAGATATATGAAATTAAAATGAAACACAAACATAAAATGATATTATAATTATCAAATATAAAATTATACTAAACGATGATGATTATTATCATTATAATATTCTAATATAAAAATATATAAATCCATTGCAGTGAACAACTATAGTCTATAGCTATTGATTTCACGATTCATTGGAGGTGGGCAGATAAAATAAGATATTAAGCCGATGTCTGTACATCTTAATACTGATTCAAACTGCATATTGGAAGTCAAAATCCACCTGGGCCTTGGTCAACGAATAGAAAGGCAGCATAAGCATTTGTATCAGAATTGCGCCACTAATGAAGTGGACGATTTCATTAATATCATGGAGCTTTTGAGGGTGGACGTTGGCAGGATGAAGGAGCGACACTACATAAGAATTCTAACGACCATCGTTGTCCTTATTTCCACAGTGGCAACTAAGCCAAGTCATGACCGATAGCTTGCAAGAGAGTGCAGTATCAAGTTCATTGCAATCATTATCATCGACCTTGATTTGCCAGGGTGGACTCATCGTGTCATAATGGTCATGCAAAAACAAATCAGGCCACCCTAGAATATTCAAATACAGACGTTCCCTTTATCCTTTGCCGCGTCATTGAAGACTATGAAATTGTGGAAGAATGTCTTCATTTATCAATCCGTGAACAGTCCATCGTGGAGAGCGCAAATATAAATTAAGTGAGTTAAAATAAATTAAACTTACTAATGGTTGCCGACCTCCTCCATGAAGCAACACACCCCTATGTGATGAATTATGTAAAGATATATATACAGGGTTGTTGAGGGATTGAGGGGTGAATAAGGTAGAATGAAATATATATTATATACCGCAGATATAGTACTCTTTTAGAGCATCGATGAGAAGGCAGATACATACATTACTACGCAGACTTTAAGTGTTCCTAAGGAGCCTATCTCCAGCAATCAGTATGTAATGTCCCCATTTTGCGAGCATCAGAGTTCGTAAGAATTAGCCTATTATGCGACCCTCATAGGCTGATAGGATGGATAGAGGGTCTTGATGGAGCTTGGCTTGGCTTCGGTCGTCAGAATTTTCCAGTTGGCTTTCGTTCGGGCTCATTCAGACGTCTTTTGCCTGACTTGCAATTTTTAGCAGTATTAGTCATTCAGTGGAGCACCCCTGCTAATTTTAGCAGTAGGGTTTGGTCATGTGCAGAATCAATCACTTATTCACCAGCTTCAGACGGTTCGTGAATCGGACATATTTTGAGGGAGATATTAATATTTTAATTGTCTAATTAAATATTAATTATCTGGAGCTTATATTATAAAGTTATAATATTATTAAATATTATAACTTAAGTGATTTTCTAAAGGGGTCGACCAACATTGAAGAGGGGCCACTTTTTAATTATATTTTATAATTAAAAGTGCGTCGAGACTATTGAAAAATTAAAAGTTAAAATTCAACTTTTATTTAAATGATGCCTTTTGAGGAAAAAGTCGACCCTCTTGAGGATATAAGGGTTTTCATTGAAAACAGAGCTCATTATGTTGAATATTGAATTTTTGAGCAAGTCTTCTTCCGGAGAACGAAGCCTAGGGTTTCTGTTGTCTAAAGGCATTGGAGAACGAGCCATCTTCAGGGTTGCAATTCAGAGACTGTGAAATAAAAGTTGATCTATTGCTTTCAGAGAGATTTCTTCATTCAGAAGTGATCACAGAGCATTCACCAAGTATTTACTTTTAGGGTTTTCAGTGTGAGATTCATCCAGCAGGGTTTCTTCAGTTGAGGCGCCTATTTCATTGAGATCTGGAGATATCTAGGGAAGCCATACCTTTATTTATTTCCTTGCTGCTGTTCTCAAATCCGTACAACTCAGTTGCAGGCCGTACCATCTCATAAAAGGCCGTACTTTTTGTTAAAGCCAAATCGCCTTCTTATTTGGCAGTCAGACTTCATCACTGGAGGCCCATATATCACTAGCAACTTAATCTTTCATTTGGCGCAAGAGGAAGTGGATTTTCATCTCAGCCGTACCATTTCATGAAGTTATCCAGTTGGCTGCAATATCAGGTTTTCATCGAATAAAATGTTGCTTTTTTCATTTGCATGTATTTGGATCTTATTTGTAATCATTCCAGAAGATAAATAGATAGTCTGGCAACAGCATTTTCAATAGATTCTATCATTTCCAGAGTTGTATGATTTTATTTGAATTTTATATCAAATTCTTGCAAAATCGCATTATATCATTTATGCACAAAAACCTCAAAAAAACCAAAAATACACAAAACAATAAAAAACAGTCAGATTTCAGAAGTTAGCGGAAACAGGGGTTTCTACACAGTAGAATAAGATACAACATCCACCATACATCACATGAATTCAAGGTTCAATAAGGAACATGAGCAGATATTAAAAAGAATAAATAAATATAGATCTACCTTCAGAATGACACAAGAGTTAAGATATGAGGATCAAAGAGAGATATAAAAAGATCATTAAGAAGGAGGGACACAGCATAGATATAAGCAGAGATGAATTATACTGAGAGTGGTGATAATGGAGTGAAGAGCAGCCGTGATGATAAACACACACACACACACACACATATATATATTCAATCTTTGGGTGAGGCGAATAATGAAGAAGTAGCTACTGCAGGTGCAAAAGAATAAGGACATCAATGGGACTAATCAGATCAGACAAGGAGGCAATTGGAGCAGATCAAACAGAAGTATTTGCACTCAAGGGCAGAATTAGTAGTTACTACAATTACTATTATGAATACAGCCATCTGATGTGTTAATAGGACAAGATTTAGGGCAATCCCAAAAAGGGGACATTACAGAAAATGTCAGCGGTGGTTTTGTTGTCCGTTCAATTCCTCCAGTCTTTTTGACTTCTAGAAGCTTTGTAACATTATATATATGCATTATAACCTCAAATTGAGCATGAGAGGAGAGTTAATTGTGCTCAAGAGAAGCATGTGAGAGGAACCAGTGCTCATGAAGGGCATTGGGAGCATGTGAGTACCTCTTTGGTCATGTATTTTGACATTCTCAGAGTTATTGGGCTGGGATGTTCTTGTTGCTTCAGCTAGATGAGCTGGTTGGTGTATCTTGATATTCTTCAACGTAGTTGCAAAGTCTGGTTATAGGGATGAGGATGCTAGCTTTGACTGCACACCATACTTGACCTAGGAGACTTTGAGCTTGTAACAATTGCACTATAGTGGATTCTTTTGCTGGAATTTTTCCCTATTCAGGTTTCTCCCTAGCAAAACATTTGTGTTATGGTTTTTTTGATGTATCGTGGATGTTTTAATACTTGTATTGTTCATTGCAAGTTATGTTGACTGCTTTAATGGTTGCTTGGCAAGCAGTAGAGCATTCATAGAATGAATGGGTTAAGGACTTCCGTCCAATTTATTGTGTAATAGTGTTGCTTACTAAACCATTGGGGTTGATTTAGCATTTTTTATGTTTATATCCATTGTTGATGAGCAGTGTGTGGAATATCCAGATCATTTATGGTCGAAATGACCAACTCCATTTGTAAGGATGTTAAACCATATAATTCATTTGTTCCATGGTAAATGTATGATAACCATATTTTGGCCAAATTTATTAATTCCATAAGAAACAAAAGAGAACTATATTTTGGTCCTCCAAACCTATATGATAGTATTATTGAGTAAATTTACATAGCCAAAAAGGCACTCCTATTAAAAAAATGTGTACTCTTTCCCTGCTCATGGTATAATAGATAAATAGTGTGCTTCACAGAAAGCTAATTGGCTTTTGCCCCTCAATGGGTTTCTAAAAATGAATTTGATGGGGCCTCTAGAGGTAACCCTAGTTTAGGAGGGGTCAAGGTAGTGATCAAGAATTCTTTTGGTTGTTTCATCAAAAGGGCCCCCTTTTTCTTGGGTTCAAAAATGAATAATGAAGCAAAGCAGGAAACAGTAGTTTCTGTTCTTTTTAACGCCTCTACAATGGTACATAAAAAGATGATAATGGAAGAGGATTTGGTTGAAGGTTTAAGCAAAATTAATTGTTTGAATTGGAAGCTTTATAGCTTTCTAGAAGAGACATGTAACCTTAGTAATGGTTTTTATGATATCTTCTTCACCCATTGTTATCAAGAATGGAATCATGTGGCCAATTTTATAGCCAATGCTGGAATTGATCAAATGCCTTTCTTGGCACTTATTAGTAATCACCCAAAGCCCTAGGATGGCTTGGACAACCTTCTTTATGATTTGAGGACAGCTTAGGTGGCAGCCTTGGGAGGGTGTGAGTGCTCAAACAACTCGTGTCAAGGATGGCATGTTGTTCTTCATTCTAAAGGATGTACCTGTTTATTGTTTGGTGCCATCTCCTTTCTTTTCCAATGATTTAGTCGTTGTGCAGCTTCTCTTGTACACTCATTGGCACATGTGTGATGTCATTCATTGGAGCCAAAACATGTGTTTTGATGATTGCTTGCTTTCTATTGAGTTTCCGATCAGTATTATAATTGCTTATCCCTTTGCAAGTTGGTTAGGTGGTTTTTTGTAATATCCGTTTTTGGGGATATACCTGATTTTTGCCCAAAAATAAGAATTCCAACAATACAATTGAGTTCTGGCCGACCTGAGTTCAGGATAGTGTTTATAAACACTAAATAAATAAGTAATAAAATAAGTCTTACTTCTGGCTGACTTCATTTGGAGTGGCATGATTAGCAAGTATTTAGGGATGTTGGTCTCCCTCATTTGATCATCACGAATTTGGGAATTGATTTCTGATTATGGTCAGAGGGTGTAGCTGCTCAACCATAACCGCTCAGGTGCGTAGCCTCTCTGAACCGGATTCGTGTCTCATTTCTTCCGCCATCTTTCATGCACTCACAGGTTTCAATGGTTGCGGACTATAGGTGGTGATCAGATCAAAGATTGGAGGCTAGAAAGAATGAAGTGAACTCATACATTTGGAAACCAGCGAACGGAGAAGGAGATTACTGAGAGGATTCGACAAGCCAATCAGGTTGAGCCTCATGGCTTTGGCCGGAACTCTTCCCTTGTTCTTCCAAGCAGGACAAGCCAACGCGGATACTCCACCCAGGCAGCGTACGCACCAACCATCCGCAGCACACCCAACTCACTCCCCGCACCAGAGACGTCGAAGGCATCATTTGTAAATGTCAGCACTACTGCAAAGAGTGACGGCCTCCTGACAATCCTTCAGTCTAAGTGATAGTTCTCTATATCGCCACTGCAAGTGTATTTTGTCCTCATAATAAATATCTATTTGGTTTCCAATTCTCTGGGTTTGTGTTTTGTGCATAATTGAAATATTCGGAAGTTCTAGTTGCTTCATGTGATTTGCACTGTTTGAGATTTCAATGTCCTAAGTTGTGTGCAAGTTGAGTTAAATTTCCGAATCAAGCGAATTACAGGTGTTGAGTTATTTATACAAATCTAGGTATTTTGTTTGTGTTGTTTGGGATCTCGGCCAGAGATCTTTACAGTGGTACCAGAGCCTCAAACCCTGCCAGCCTGAGGGTATGTTATGCAATTAAGTCAAAGAGATCAACGCGCCATTGAGAGGGAAAGAAAGAAAGTAGCGAGAGAGACTTCCGGAATAGGACACAGAGGTAAGAAGATGGGAGACAAAGATGATCAGCTTGAGAATTTCTTGAAAAAGATGGCCCAAGTGCAGAAGCAAATGGCCAAGTAGCAAGAGCAAACAAACCAGATGATGCAGTCCATGAATGACAAGAACAACAATGGCAGATCAGCTTCAAACAATGGCTCGAACGGTAGCCATTCAAACAATTTTGAGACCCAAAGTAATAAGGTGATACGCCCCACACAACCAACGTTTCTATCCAAGCATGGACCAAATAACGGTGGTGAAGAATAGAGTCTAGCGGAAGGAGATATCAACGCAAGTATGGATGCTTATATGCAAATTGACCCTGAGATAAGGCACCAGCTTCCGTTCATTCAATTTCACAATATTAGGAATGGATCAAAGGGAAGCCAAGTAACTTACCACCCCAACAGAGATTTGCAGCACAGGGTGAGTAAGCTGACACTTCCAACATTTGATGGCTCAGGGAAGGTGACTGCACAAGCATGGATACAGAAGTTGGATACATATTTTTCTCTCAGCCCATGACTGAAGAAGAAGCTATCAAATTTGCCATTCTACATTTAGAGGGTTTAGTTCATGAATGGTGGCACCATGGCATTGTGACTCAACGATTTGGACAAGTATCTACATATGCCGATTTCACACATAAACTGAAAGATCCTAAAGCATATTTTCGGGAGTTAACAAGACTCAAGCAAACAAGCACCATGGATGATTATGTTTCAGAGTTTCAAAGGCTTGCGGTGATGGTATCTAATGTTTCAGACAAGAGGCTCATGTTCTTTTTCATAGAAGGCCTATCAGAGTCTTTATGTGGCTTGGTGAGAGCTTTGGAGCCAGCAAATTTGGAGGAAGCTATTCGGAGGGCTTTGAGTCTTGAAGACTCCACTAAGGAAGGGAAGACCATTGTCAAGAGTACACCAGCAAGGCAGCCAAAGAAGCCTTTCATGAGGGCTAATCCTCCACCTAACGGTCCTCCTCCAAGACCACATGACATGTCAAGAAATGAACTCTATAAGAAGGGCTTGTGCTACTATGGTAAAGAAAAGTGGAATGAACGCCACAGATGTCAAAGGAGGGGTCAAGTTTACTACATTGAAGTGGCTTCTGACGATGAGGCAGAAACCGATGAAGGGGGCAATGAAGAGGACACTAATGAGGGAGAACAAGAAGTCGTGATAGAAGGAGGCCCCATGGGAGGTACTCTTGCAGCACTTTCAGGTGCACCACGATACCATTCTCTCTGGGTTCGAGGAGTCCTTCGAGGTCAAAGAGTGACAATGTTGATAGATAGTGGAGCTACTCATAATTTCATTGACACAAAAACAGTTGCCAAGTTGCGCTTGAGAGCGGAAGACTTTGAAGGGTTTGATGTGGCAGCTGCTAGAGGAAACATCCTTTCTTGCACTAGACGGATTCAACAAATGGAGTTAATCTTAGGACACAAGATGAGGGATGATTTCTATGTGGTGGACATCGGTGACACGGACATGGTTCTAGGGGTCCAGTGGCTTCATTCATTAGGAGAGTACACCACTAATTATCAAACTATGGAGCTGAAATTCAAGCATAATGGCAAAGAGGTTGTCCTCAAGGGTCTCTCCAGGAATGGTCCTATGGTAGTTTCAGCAAAACGAATGGAGCGATCTTTTAAGAGAGATGAAGTAGCATGGGCAATAAAGTTCCTGATTACAGACACTAGTCCATCGAAAGAAGAAAGAACCTTTCCCATTGACATTCGGGCTATACTGAACAAAAAGTGCAAGGTGTTTAGTGAGATTCCATCGGAGTTGCCGTCGGATAGGGGATTTAGGCATGTGATAGAGCTTTAAGAAGGTGCCAAACCAGTTATCACTACTCCATCGTCATTTGAGGGTGTACAAGGAAGAGATCGAAAAGGCCATCAAGGAATTGTTGGATATGGGACACATACAGCCAAGCTCGAGTCCTTTTGCCTCATCAGTACTGCTGGTCAGAAAGAAGGATGGGACACTTAGGATGTGCATCGATTATAGAGCTCTCAACAAGAAGACAATCAAAAACCGCTACCCTATCCCCAAGATCGATGAATAGATAGATGAGTTACATGGAGCAATGTATTTTTCCAAGATTGATCTACATTCGGGATATCATCAAATTAGAGGATGAGGATGTACATAAGACAGCTTTCAGGTGTCATTATGGGCATTATGAGTTCTTGGTGATGTCGTTTGGGTTAACCAATGCCCCTACTACATTCCAGTCTTGCATGAATCAAGTATTCATTCTTCAGGTGAGGAAACTTGTGTTGGTCTTTTTTGATGACATCTTGATCTACAGTAAGACATGGGAAAATCATTTGAGGCATATAGAGGAGGTGCTCAACATTCTTGAGAAGAATTTGTTTTATGCTAAGATGTCAAAATGTGAATTTGGGATGACTAAGATTCTATATTTGGGCCATAAGATTAGCGCGCAAGGGGTTAGTGTTGATGAGGAGAAGATCAAGGCTATCCAGGATTGGGCTAGACTCAATAATTTGACACAGTTGAGAGGGTTTGTCGGCCTCTGCAGCTATTACAGAAGATTTTGTGAAGGGTTTCTCCCAACTTGCAACACCACTGACAAATCTGACTAAGAAAGGAGCTTTCACGTGGAGTCCCACAGCACAGCAAGCATTTGATAAACTCAAGGAGGTAATGAGCTCGTGTCCTGTTTTGGCTATTCCAGATTTCTCATCTCCTTTTGTACTTGAATGTGACACCTCAGGGGAAGGTATTGGAGCAATATTAATGCAGAACAAACATCCCATAGCATATGAGAGCAAAAAACTCACAAACTCAAAGAGAACTTTTTCCATCTATGATAAGGAGATGTTGGTTATCATGCATGCTCTTGCAAAATTTGGACAGTATTTGGTTTGCAGGAAATTTGTGGTGAAGACCAATCATAACAGCTTGAAGTACTTTCTCGACCAGCGTGATTTGAATGATAGACAACAGAAATGGGTAAGCAAACTCCAAGCTTATGACTTTGATATTGAATATGTGAAGGGCAAGAACAATGTGGTAGCAGATGCGCTCTCTAGGAAGCTTTATCTCTGTGCTATGACTGATATATCTGTTGATTGGAGGGTAGGTATTACAACTGAATATGCTAAGGATTCGTTTGCTAATGATATTTTGGAAGGAAAGGTGACTAATGATAGGTACAGAGTGGTTGAAGAGCTCATTCTCTACAAGGGACAGATCTATCTTGTGCCTCACTCCAAAATCAAGGATAGAATTATTAAAGCATGCAATGATACTCCTCCTGCTGGTCATCCAGGGTTCTACAAGACATATAAGCAAGTAAGGGAGCATTATGCATGGAAGGGGCTAAAAAGCAACATATTGCAGCATGTGAAGGAATGCTTGTTGTGCCAACAAAATAAAACAGAGCATGTGTTGCCAGCTGGTTGCTGCAGCCTTTACCCATTCCAAATCAAAAATGGGACAGCATTTCACTGGATTTCATCACGGGACTCCCGAAGGTGCAAGGTAAAGATTGTATTTATGTTGTGATGGATAGGCTCACTAAATATGCTCATTTCTATGCAATTACTTCAGAATTTAAGGCTCCTCAAATTGCTGATCTGTTTTTTAGAGAAGTTTTTAGACTCCATGGGTTGCCAAGAAACATTGTGAGTGACAGAGACAGCAGGTTCATCAACATGTTTTGGCAAGAACTCTTTTGTTTGGCCCACATAGAGCTAACCCCCAGCACTAGCTATCACCCCCAAACAGATGGACAAACGGAGATTGTGAACAAATGGATTGAAGGGTACTTGAGAAACTATGTGACAAGGCAGCAATCAGCTTGGGTGAAGTGGCTACACCTAGGGGAGTTTTGCTACAACACCACACATCACATGTCCATCTGGATGTCCCCTTTCAAAGCACTCTATGGTTATGAGGCTACATCCTTCATGAATTTGATTCTTGCAGATAGTAGAGTTCCAGGTGCTAGAGTTATGATACAGCAGAATGTTGACATCATGAACTCCTTGAAAGAGAATCTGTAGCATGCCTAGAATCAACAAAAATTATATGCAGATCAGCATAGGATTGAGAGGGTCTTTGAGGTTAACGACATGGTGTACTTCAGGTTGCAACCATACCAACAATCATCCCTCAAGGGGAATGGAGCGGAGAAGTTGAAACCAAGGCTTTACGAACCATTCAAGATCACAAGGAAGATTGGAGAGGTTGCTTATGAGCTTGAGTTGCCTCCAAGGAGCAGAATTCATAATATTTTTCATGTATCATGCCTGAAGAAGGCACTGGGACAGTAGATCACACCATAGATGGAGCTGCCACCACTTGATGACGAAGGCAAACTAATTCTCGAGCCTGAGACTGTGTTGGATGTGAGAGAGAAGCAGTTGAGGAACAAGGTCATTCCGGAATATTTGGTGAAATGGAAAAATCTGCCTGCTGAAGATGCTACTTGGGAGGGAGTGAAGATCTTTGAACATCCTAATATGAGGTTGTTGGAGGACCAGCAACAATCTGGAGGCGGGGACTGTAATGTCCCGAAAGTTTAATTGAATTATGGCCGACCTGAGTTCGAGATAGTGTTTATAAACAGTTAATAAATAAGTAAAAAAAAAAATCTTAATTTTGGCTGACTTTTTCATGTTGGCGCCTAATTTGAAATTTAAATTTATTTTCTTTTTATTTTTGTCTAGGCTAACTTCATTTGGAGTGGCATGATTAGCAAGTAATTAGGGATGTTTGTCTCCCTCATTTGATCTATTAGAATAATATCTTTCCAGTTACGTCGTAATGGTCATCTCATTGCTTTTTCTAACTTCATCCTTAGTTAACATCGTATTTTGTAATTTATTTAAGGAACATTCGTTCCTCCTGATTAATGCACAACAACATCGATTCTGTAACATGGTATCAGAGCCAAATTGCTCAATATTGAATTTCGAAATTTTTCGAAGATTTTTGTGAGCTTTATTTCGGAATTTTTTTTTTTTTTCGAAATCTCTTCGTGGCTCTTTTGAAATTCGAATTTTTCAGAAACAAATAAAATTAAAAAACAAAAAAAAAAAAAAAATTCGTGGATCTGTAGGCGCGTTTTTTGTTTCCAGTTGGGCGTGATTTGTTCGTGGCTTGGCAGTGCGCGTTTTTTTCCCGTTTTTGATCCCACAATTTCTCATTTCGAGCACCGTTTCCATCAAATCCGCGCGTCTTTCTCTGGGTGCTTGCTCCTGACGTGTTTTGTTCTCATTTCGAAGAGATTGTTTGAGCTCGTGTTTTGAATCTGCCTCTTGGTCGCGTTTTTCAGTGATAGCTTCTGGCTCGCGTTTTTTTTTTCCAGTCTTTAGGACGCGTTTTCTTCCACTTGTTGGGCGTGTCTATGTTTTCTATTGGCGCAGTTTTTTGTTGCAGACCTTTGGCGCGGTTTCCAGTAAATTTTCTGCATTTTTTTTCAGAATCTTCAAAGTCGTTTTGCAGTGTTTTTCTAAAAACGCGACCTGCGGCTAGGGTTTTGAGAAAATCTCGTGTTTCAAGTCAGAAATTTTTTTCGATCACAGATTCTTGGTGGGTTTTTCGAGAGCTCAACTGGGTTGGTCTCCGAATTTTCTGGGTGCTTCGTTTTCCGTGCCTCGATTTTTGTGCAGCTTTGTTCTAGCGGCTAGGGTTTCAAACCCTCTGTTTTTGAAGCCGACAATCGATGTTCTGGGTTTTTAAATATTTTTTGTCTCGTAAAAAGAAAAAAAATCTGTCTTCTGGGTTTTTAAATATTTTTTTTGTCCCGTAAAAAGAAAAAATCTTGGTTTTAAATATTTTTGACCGTAAAAAAACTGGGTTGGGAGGGTTTATAATTTTGTCCTAAAAAAATTAAGAGTTTTTCTCTTGTATACCCTTGTCAGGGTTTCTGTCATTCGGGAGGGCTCTTTGGTTTTTACCGTTTTTTCTGAAAAAACGATGATTTGTAATCTTGGGTTTGGCGATTTTTTCCTCAAAAATCGTGGTTTGGTGCGTCAGTTTTTTTGTCGCAGTTAGGCGAACATCTGCACATCTGGCTTCTTGCAGTCTGTTGGGGCGTCATGTCCATCTGCGAAGATTTGAGGGTTTGCCGATTTTTCCTCAAAATCGTAGCGGTGTTCTCAGTATGTCTCTGGTTACAGGGAGGGACAGTTTTCCAACTTCGGTTGGACGGTTGGTGTTGTTATTTCCAGAAGTTGTGCAGTTTCTGGGAGGGTTGGTGGCAGACTCATCTCAAGTGGCAGAGTCAGTGGCAGGCTTTTGTCTTTTGTTGCAGCAACGTTCTGAGAAGAAGGGGGTACCCTTCTCTGTTCTCTCTGGGTAGTTAGAATGATGACCATTAAGGGAGGGTATTAGAATAATATCTTTCCAGTTACGTCGTAATGGTCATCTCATTGCTTTTTCTAACTTCATCCTTAGTTAACGATTCTGTAACATGATCATCATGAATTTGGGAATTGATTTTTGATTATGGTCAGAGGTCATAGCTTCTCAACCATAATCGCTCAGGTGCGTAGCCTCTCTGAGCCAGATTCGTGTCTCATTTCTTCCGCCATCTTTCCTACACTCACAAGTTTCAATGGTTGCAGGTTGTAGGGGTGATCAGATTGAAGATTGGAGGCTAGAAAGAGTGAAGTGAACTCATACATTTGGAAACCAGCGAACGGAAAAGGAGATTACTGAGAGGAGTCGACAAGCCGATCACGCCGAGCCTCACTACTCTGGCTGGAACTCTTCCCTTGTTCTTCCAGGTGGGACAAACCAAAGCGGATACTCCACCCAGGTAGCGTATGCACCAACCATCCGCATCACACCAAACTCACTCCCCGCACCAAAGACATCGAAGGCATCATTTGTAAATGTCAGCGCTGCTGCAAAGAGCGACGGCCTCCTGACAATCCTTCAGTCTAAGCGATAGTTCTCTATATCGCCACTGCAAGTGTATTTCGTCCTCATAATAAATATCTATTTGGTTTCCGATTCTCTGAGTTTGTGTTCTGTGCATAATTGGAATATTCAAAAGTTCTAGTTGCTTCATGTGATTCACACTGTTTGAGATTTCAATGTCCTAAGTTGTGTGCAAGCTGAGTTAAATTTTCAAATAAAGCTAATTACAGGTGTTGAGTTATTTATACAAATCTAGGTATTTTGTTTGTGTTGTTTGGGATCTTGGCCAAAGATCTTTACACTTTTTTATGGCTTTTACAATATCTATGGAAGTTCCAAGCTTCTTAGAGAACGCCAACCTTATTGGATAAGAATTCTAACATTAGCAATGAGCTCAAGTAATCAAGATTAGTCCAACGATACTTTCTAAATGCAATTTGGACACTTTGGGAGCTCTCCACAGTTTTTGCAGAATTTTGATATTTTTGAAACGCACCAATTTTCATAGCATCTGATATCCTAAGAGCTTAAGACTATTTTGGCGTGGTCAAAATTCATATTTGGTCTATTCTAGTATTTTCCGCAACTTGGTGATTGTGTGGAAATATAATTATTTTTAATTATAAAATGACTCATAGTTCAAAAGTAAATTAAAATAATGTCACTTTATAAAGAGATAAAATATGGTTTTTTTCTAGAAAGTTATTAAATGATTATAAAAATATAACTTCTAGAATGATCCCAAGGGGTTATAAAAGGAGGTTGAGAGAAATCATTTCCGAATTCTTGATATTTTCTCAATATTTTATATTTTATATTTTCTTGAAGCCACAATGTTGGAGGTTGAGCAGGATTGTTCAGCAGCCATCCTAGGATGAAAACCTTAAAGGTGAAGATTGGTTTCAGGAGTGAAAGATCTTCCCTATCCAATATTGGGTGGATTCATTTAGGATTCAGAGTTGGGCTTAATGTATTATTCCAAGTTTTCAATTGTGAGAAGTTACAGCTTTCAGATCAAAAATTTCACAGGTGTGCTAATTTGATATATTTTTGGAAATTTTGGATGATTCATGGTATTGTTCAAAATTGATATAGTTTTCAGAATTTGTGAGTGTCATGTCCCCAAAATGGTAGCACATTGAAACATAATTAAATGAGAAAATAAATAAGAAGTATATAGATATTAGCAATTTTATTATAATTATAATTATAATGATAATATTATAATTATAAAGATAAGTAATTTCCATTTTAGAATCCTAAATATTATTATTATAACTGTAAATACTGACAAGTCAAATATCATTAATTATTGTAATATTACAATTAAATATATTACAATTTATTATTGATAATTTAAAAGAAACTAATATAAATAATAATAATAAATATATTATATATATATATATACTTCAATAAATATAAAATAATATTAATAAAAATATCAAACAAGAAGTACTTTTTTTTTTTATCGGTAATGGTTAATATTTTATAAATAATAATAAAGTGTTACAAAACAAAAGCAACGCTTGAAAATCAGAGCCACCCAGTATGTTTCTTCTATAACTCAATCCGGTAAACCAGAGAGATCTACCCAGAACCCAACCAGAAATTACATCCATTCCTCCATTGTTTCAGATAAACTTTTCAAACTTCGGTATTGCAAAAGACAAAAACTTCGTTCAAGCCTAAAGGCTAAGCATAAACCATTTCTATATTTGAATGATCCGCCTTCTGCACACCAAAAACATCACTACCCACCCGCACTACTCGCTTTCCTACTGATCTTTCATTCACCACTTTACTACCTCCTTTCCCTCCGCTCCCCCGCGTTTTCCTCCTACTACAAGCCATCTTCACCCAAAAAGTTCTTGTCCCACCTTCAAAAACGACCACCCTATTCAATTAAGCACCATTTCTACCAGACCTCCCACCTCGAGCTCTTCCCCTACGCGCAGATCGCATTCGCCTTAGGACCTAATGAGGTTGAGTTATGCCCTCCCGCCGTTCTACAGCTTCTTGTTGACGCAGTACAAGCTTTAAATTCTCCCATGCTGTTAAAATTCCCAACTTGTAGACTTCTCGGTCCACTCTCCTCCGCCATCTCACAAAAGGAATTAGACCACCTTCTGTGGCCTCATCCATATCCTCGATGCCTTCCGAGATATCGTATCCTTGACTCGGTACTGCCCATTCTAACAGGGACTCCATTTTCCCGAGTAATTCCTCCACAAACAGTGACCTCATCACCCATTTTACCACCTCAACTTCTTCGTTTAATTCAAGACCCCATGCAAATAACATAGAAGCAATGTCCACGTTCATTCGTCCTCTATGAGTGGCCTCCATGAAATGAGTTCCCAGAGCCTCCAGCACCGCCTCTATCACCTCATCATGAGGATTTTTCAGCAAATACTTCAACCTGAATACAGACACTGGCCCGAAGAAACCTTTATGTTGAAGTTTTGTCGAGAAGCCATACATCGCTTCCATTTCTCCTACTTTCGAAATTTCCAAACTGAACAGCCTTCACCCACATCAAAACCCTTTCACCAGAAATTGATTAAAACAAAGTTGCTTCATTTTCTTGTTTTAAAGAACCCCACCACCTAGACAACCTAGCACTTCGTCCGCCCCGTCCTACCCCTGACAAACCCATTTAACACTTGACGCCACCACCTCCTGCGCGGATCCAAAGGCATAAAAAATTAGTACTCTAGGCAGATCACCCTCAGATTGTTTTGTCCGGCACCTCAAAAAATAGCGATGAAAGCCCGACGATCATTTCCATCTCGCACCAACATCCTTCAAATTAAATACACCCACCTACCTCTTCAATAACCGTTTGTACTTAGACGGTACCTCCCATCTTGCGCTTGAAAGATCACCCGTCCACTTCCACTTTCATATGTCATCCACTGGTACCAAATCCCCGTGCTAAAGTATTACGGCCCAAACGCTGGCAAATCCACTTGGCGAAAATCCTCCACCCGAGTTTCACCTATCACCTCAAAAGAGGTCGCCCACTTGGATAGGCAATCCGCTTCTCCATTGCCAACTTGGCAGATATGACAAACTTCAAATTTGTCAAAAGAGCTTAAAACATTTAAAATTGCTCGGATTAAAGCTTGCAAATGCCACGCCAAGGCTCCACCATTTATAATTGCTTGAATTATAATCATAGTCACCTTCCAAGAGCAAATTTTTAATCCCCAAAGATTTTGCCAAACCTACAGCCAAAAGGGCTGCCTTAGCTTCCGCAACATTATTTGTGTCGTCCTCCAGCTTTCGAGCTCCAAAAGCTACCAAATTGCCTTGACTATCACGAATAATAGCCCCTGCTCCTGAGGGCCCCGGGTTGCCCTTGGCAGCCCCATCAAAATTTGCCTTGAGCCATCCTTCCCTCGATTTTTCCCAAACAACCGCCTTCATAGAATCCTGCAATCCATTTAACCCCACCTTCGGATGTCTAGGCTTTACCTTTAACCCTAGCCAAAACCTTTGAAACCTGCTATCCTCTGCTGAAAAAAGGATAAATTTGAAGTTGGAGTTGTGCATCCGCAGCATTCACTACTTTCGTGATTGCTTGATCAATTCTGTTGTTTATTCTAGGAACTGTTTCTTTTTTATCCTCAAAAATCCTTCTGTTCCGCTCCTTCCATAATTCCCAAATCACAAGAGACGAGCTTGCCACCCAGACACTTGAGAAGAGAGAAGCACCAGAGAGGTGTGGCCAGGGACCATGCCAACCAAGTTTTAGCCTAAGGGAATCCCAGCAAGCAGCAGCAACTTTGCAGTATAGAAGCAAGTGATCCATTGATTCTACTGCCACCTCACATAAAACACACTTTGTCGGACCAACAAAGCCCAACCTCTTCCTCCTTTCTCCTGAAAGAATTCACCCCTTCACTGCCAACCAAGCAAAAGCACCAGCCTTGGGCAAACATTCCTTACTCCAACATAGTCTTTTTGCCCAAAAGACCTCACCCTCAACAGAGTCCAGAAGCTGATACCCAACCTTGACCGAGTAGTTCCCATTAACTGACCCACACCAGACCACTTTATCAACAATGTTAGTTGGAAGTATTTGCCGCCCCCTAAAAATATCCTTCATTTTTTGAGTTTGGAAACCTGAAAGCTCTTCGAAAACCACTTCTTTCCACCCCCACTCCTGGCCTAAGGGGCTTCTTTTTAATTCTATGTAGTTTCTAACTTTGTCTCCCCACCTTTGGATAAAAAATTGTCTTAGATCCTGAATACCTTCCTCCTCCCTTAAGATTGGATACCCATTCCACGAGTCATCCCAAAACTTCGCATTTAACCCATCCCCAATCTGCCAGGTAATGTGATTAGTTATTACCGGCCTACACGAAACTATAAAGTTCCAGATAGCAGATCCCTTCATCGGATTTCTAATAGTGAAAATCCGATTATCCTCCATCGAATCCAAATATTTTGCTTTTAGGATTTTAACCCATAATAGTTCAGGGTTTGTATAGATACTCCACACCAGCTTTGCACCCAGAGCTTCATTCATCAAGTGCCAATCTCTCAAGCCAGCCCCCCCTTTTGCTTTGGTTCTACAAATTTTCTCCCATGCTAGCAAAGGGATTTTGTCTTGATCATTTGCACCATTCCAGAAAAATTTCCTCATTCATTGCCCTATAGATTTCACCACCTTCTTCGGAATTTTCAAACACATCATAGAGAAGACTAGAATAGCCGAGATCACACTTTTTAACATGAGTAAACAACCAGCGGCCGTTAGCCATTTACTTTTCCAACCGTCCATCCTGCTTAAGCAGCTATCCACCAAGTCTTTCCATATACCAGCTTTATTAGCTCCCCCAAAAAGAGGAATACCTACAAACTTACTCGGAAGTGAACCAACCCGCATTCCCAAAATCCTACATATTTCAAGTTGTTTAGCTATGGGAACCTAAAAGAAGAAAATCTTTGACTTCCGCCAATTGATACATTGACCAGAAGCCCCCCCATACTCATCTAGAGATTCTTTCATCACCCGAGCTTCTCTAATGGTTGCATCCCCCAAAAGAAAAGTGTCATCAGCAAATTGCAAATGCGAGATCGACTCAATCCCTTCAGCAACAACAATGCCTTTCCACATCCCACTACACCTTTTCTTAACAATCAGCCTCCCTAACGATTCACCCAGGATAATAAAAAGGAAAGGAGAGATGGGGTCTCCTTGCCTGATCCCCCTACTAGATTCAAAAAAACCTTGAGGGCTACCATTTAACAACACCGAGAAACGAGGGGTGCTAATACAACTCCGAATCCAGGCAACCCACTCTCTACAAAAACCAAACTTCTGAAGGACCTTTAGAAGAAAACCCCTATTAACTTCGTCATAAGCCCGTTTAATGTCTAATTTCACCATCAACTTCTCCACTTTTGCCAATCTTACCGAATGAATAGCATCATGAACAACAATTACCCCTTCAAAAATAGACCTGTTTGGAGAGAAACCACTCTGCTCTACCGAGATCACCGAAGTTAAGACTTTTTTCAGTCTATTGGCAACCACCTTAGAAATAACCTTGTAGATTGTGTTACATAAAGAGATTGGACGATAGTCTTCAAACGAAACTATCTATGATCTTTTTGGTACCAAAGCAATGAAGGTATTATTCAAATCCTTCAGAACAAAACCACTTTCCCTTGATTCTTCAACCACACCTCAAATATCCTGTGCTAAGATAACCCAGAATTTCTAGAAGAAAAAGGCTGGGAAGCCATCCGGCCCAAGAGCCTTATCTCCCCCCAGCCCAAAAACAGCCTTTTTCACTTCTTTTAAAGAGACTTTTTCCATTAACATAGCATTTTGTGCATCAAAAACCACACTAGGAATGTTCTACAAGATCTTCCAATCTTGACTTTCTACTCCACTGTTCCCCTTGCATAAACCACAGAAAAAATTAACAGTTTCTTTGGTTATAAGTTCATTATCTGACAGCACATTCCCAACCCTATCCTTGATTGAGAAAATCTTGTTACTAGCTCTACGAACTTTCACAGAGTTGTGAAAAAACTTTGCATTTCTGTCCCCCGCTTTTAACCAGCATTCCCTTGATTTATGCTTCCAAAAAACTTCCTCACGGGCTAAAATTTCAAAATATGCTTTGTTCAAAAACTTTTCCTGCTCAAAATCTTCTTCAAACATCCCTTTCTCAATAATTTTCGAATGAAAGAGCTTTAACTCCTCTTCCAATCTTAACTTCTCAGTGAAAATGTTTTTAAAGGATTCCCTATTCCACCTCTTTAGTTGTTCTTTAAGAAACTGTAACTTCTTCAAAAAGATAAAGGCTTTACTTCCATACCTTTCGGGGGCATTTCTCCACCAATCTGCCACTAGCTCCTAGAAGCCTTCTGCCCGCAACCACATTGCCTCAAACTTGAAAGGGCACCTTATCGGTGTTAACTCCTCTTGGATTCTCAACCCTATCGGATAATGATCCAATCCAGTTATGGGAGTTTCCTTCGCTTCACACAACCACTGTTGTGCCGCCCAATCCCTGACCAGAAAGAAACGATCTAGCTTCTCCGCTATGTTCAGAAAACCACTTCTTCTATTCGTCCATGTGAATTCACCATTTCTAAATGGAAGTTCAAACAAGCCATTCAACATAACAAAAGCACTAAAATCCCTCTGACTTTGACTAGCCCAGCACACCCCACCAAGTTTGTCCGACAGTTTTAAGATGGCATTGAAATCGCCACTTAAGAGGAACATTCTACCACTCTCTAAACTCAAAACATTAGAGAGTTCCTGCCATAGCTGGTTTTTCTGAGCAACTCCTGAGGGGCCATAGACATTAAGAATGTAAAAACTGGCTTGCAACTGTTTTGAATCTGCACTGTCCCATTGCCAATACCTTTCTTGCCTCACAACTCTAATATTTACAAGAGCTTCATCCCACAATATACCAAGACCACCTGAGGCCCCCACAGCACCCGAAAGACAACCTTTCCATCTGCCAAAATGTTTTAGAAAGCAATCAAAATCCTTTTCCTTTACTTTCGTTTCTTGTAGTAGAACTAAACCTGGCCTCGTTTGATCAAAACAGTGCTTAATCAAACGGATTTTGTTAGGGGCATTGCAGCCCCTGACATTCCACGAAAGGATTTTCATGGCTGCCGGGAAAAGGCATAGCCTTTTCCAAATCTCAATTTGCTTTGGCCAATTGCATTCCCAGCCATTTCAAGGCGCATCTTATTAGTTTTAGGACCACGCCTCCTCTTCTCACCCACCCTTACCTTACTAGTTTGGGCTGAGGATTGTTCAATTGTTCCCTTTTCCACTATGCCGATTTGATCATTAAAACCCAGCAAATCTTCTCCATCAGGCTCCGCCTCTGAATCTGTTTCTGAGTCCGAGTCTTCCAGAGATCCTCCGCTATCTTTGACCCCATCAAAAGCGCTATCTAAATTTCAAATAGGAGAGATTGGAATATCCTTAAAAACTACCCCTTCAGAGCCAACTGGGCTTTCAACTTCAACCTGCAACGAGACATCCATCTGATCCTTCTTTCCCAAAACTGAAGCTTGCTGAGTACACACAACATCAGGTTTTTCTACATGACCAAGTCCAAAAGCATTTGAAGTACCCGGTTTCGGAGACCTGCCAATCTCTTCCCCAAAAGGTGAGGAAGATGTTTTTACAGATTCATCCACCTCATTAGCCCTCTCTTTGTTTAAAACCTTCATGAAACTGTTTGGAGTGGCTAGAGTTAGCTCTGTTTCCACATACTCACTAACCCTTATTGCCTCATTCGAAACCAACCCCTCTGAAACTAGGCTTTGAGATTTCATTTCACATTCAACTTCATGAATATAAGCAATTTCCTATTTTCTCATAACGCCCCATGATAGAGATTCCAATTGGCCCTCTTGATTTGCATCTTTCAATAAGAACTCCAGGGAGCCCCACTCTTTGGACATTCTCCATTCTTCAACAGCCACTGCCTCTGTGAGAGCTACCACTTCCTCCGCAGGAAGATTTTGAGCAGCGCCTTTCCCTTTAGACCCGCACTTCTCCTAACCAGTTCCTATCAGACAAAATATGATCTTCCACCACCAGATTCTGACACCACATTCCTTCCCCAGATTTCAGCTCTATCATTTTCGGTAGAGGGTGGATTATCTGCCTTAGAATGCAGATCCTTGGAAACATACTACAATCCGCTTTTTCTACCACCACCTCCGACTTTACAAAGATTCCTAGTTTGTTTCCAATATTTCTTAGGGTTTCCTGATCCCAATATTCTTGAGGGAGATTTTTCAAGCTAATCCAAACAGGTATCTCCTCTGTCTTTGCCGTATTAGGGTCGAAAGTTGGGGCCCAGTCTAAAATAAACAAGCCTCTGCCTTCCATTATGAAAGGGCCACTATTCAAGATCCATTCTTTACCCTGAGTTGTTTGACAAACTACCAGATAAAAACCATTCTCCAAAGTTTTAATTTCACAACCTTTACCCCAGTTAGCATCACACCACTCCTTAACTTTTGTGAATGTCGGCCAATGCCCACCCCACCGCATAAAAAAGGCACGAGCTTTAAAGACACTCACAAAATCATTCCATTCACTATTGTCTATCAAAAGAGTTACCATTGTAGTATGGAGAAAGTTTTTCAGTACCTGACTTGGCTCGCCCTTCTTTGTCTGGTTCTTTGGCCGCCAGAACTTCTTTTCCAACTACTAGAAATCCACATGTCCCTTTGAATACGTAGAATGAAGCCTTCCTTCATTAGCCACCATCTGTGCATTTGGGCGGGAAAACTCTCCAGACCCCCCATTTCTACCTCACTGTTTAACCGGAGCCTGCCAAGCCTTGTCAGTGCCATTGCGCCTACCTATATGAGTCTTTCTCCCTCTCCTCCTATTGAAAGGCCATCGAGCTTGCCTTGCATCGTATTGCAGTCCCTGGTGTCTACGAAAACTCTGGTTTGACTGTTGCTCTGCCATTAAAAGAGTACGTTTCATGTAACAAGAAGTACTTACATAAACTATATTAACAGCAAATAAAAAGCATTCAAAGAAAAGCATCGATTCCCATAAGAAGCATATTAACCATGTTCACACAGCAGCATTCCCTAACAAAAGATATAATAAATATTAATAAAGCAAACCATAAATCCAATAACAGCGATCCCTAGTAAAAGACATGATAATTACTAATGAAGCAAAGAGTAATCAATCAACCAATTGCCACAATTAGTATGCAAGAGACACGATTTTTAAGTGTAGGCAATACCAAAGGGTGCTATGAAAAGTCATGCTTTGGAGGGGCCCAATCAGGTATATAAGGTAAATAATCCAAACAAGAGGGGAGGAAGAAGGAGGAGAATATTATAAGAATATTACAATCAGAAAAAACATTTAAAACCCAGGCTGTAATAATTATCTGAGATCATTGATGGTAGTAAAGAAAAGGAAAGCTCTGCAGATCTGACGAGTGATAGGTAAGTATTCAATCATAAATCTGGGAAGGCAGCCGAAGAATAAAATATATTAACAAGAATATACTTGAACTTAAAAATAATTATATAATGATATATATATATATATATGTATATGTATATATGTATATGTATATGTATGTATATGTATATATATATATGATGCTTGCAGCAATTATTGAGCCTTATATGACTCTTTAATATAAATGAATAGATTGCATATGTACTTATGTACGTTCTTATCCTATGATCCTTTATTCATTTATGTTATTTAGGAAGGAATTAGAGGACGTGGAGAGACCCAACAAAACAGGTGATGTACTCACTTAGCAATAATATTTAGCATATTTTGAATATAAGAACTAGATATTGCTAATCTGATTATTGATATAATGACTTCCTTTAATCCTATCATAATGAGAATTATCATAGGAAATGATGAGCTTAAAGAACCATTGGTAAATGAAAATATATTTGATTATAGGCATGAAATAAATCTTGGATAAATGCAAATATATCTGATTGTGTAAAGGGTGTCTGCTACGTGTTTGTAAACCTATCAGGAAGGGCGAAACATGGGTGAAGTGGATTGCCTAAAAACTGCACTTTCAGCCCCTTAGGCCCTAGACAAGGGATTGGGCCTTGCAGCCCCTTACGCCCTTGACTAGGGATTGGGTTATAGAAAGATGGCGGTCCCACCTAGGTCTCTGCCCCTTAGGCCCGAGATACGGGATTGGGCAAGAGGAGGTGGTAGGCCTTAGGCCACTTGAACTCTATGGTTCCTCTCCCCTAATAGGACGAGTGTCTTCCGAGGTGTTGCCATTGTTAAATTTAAAGATCAATTTGACATGCACAGAAATTAATTTAAAATCCAACACAATACACAGCAGATACCCTGGGAAAACCCTCCTCTTGAGGGAGAAAAACCCAGCCAATAAAATCTCTTATATTATTGAATCAACACAATAATGTTGCCTTTACAATGAGCCAATATGAAGGCCAATAACAAGCATCACAGACTGATGCACACACAGAAATATACTGCTATCTCCAGATGGAATGAACTCAGTTTCCAACTATGTCGAACTGCCTTGAAGAGTAACTCGCATATGACAGAAGATGATATCTGACTTGACTGAATATGAATGACTTTCGAATAAACTCAATGATTGAATGGAGGACAAATGATGGTGTATAAATACCAAGTAATGGGAGAGACGTGCCTTTTCAAAGTAGCATGTCGGCCTCAATAAGAAATATATCTTTTACTAAACAATAAGTCGGCCACCTCAAAAAATATGTCTCCTCATTTAATTCGCATCTCTTCATTAAATATATTTAATCATTATTTATGAAATGAAGTGCCTCTTCAAGAAAATCGTATATAACAATTAAATAGCCGATTTAATTATTTTCTCCAAGAGATTCGAGTTGGAAGGAATCGGACGATGCTGCTATAAACATCAACACTCCCTCTCAGCTAGGGAGAGTACTTCCAGCTGCACAAAATATATCACCTCAACATGAGGTCTACCACAATGGCTACAACCAAATGTGGAAAAGAAGAATATCACCTCATCGTGATATCAGATATCGCCTCAACATGATATCAACCATAATGGCTACAACCATGCTATGGTGTGTACAAGTGTTCATCACTTGTGTGATGTTGTCACCTCAACATGACTTTCACCATGGCTCTCCCAGAGGGTGAAACACAAGTACAAGATGTGTCATGGAGTCACACACATGACATCCACCATGACTCTCTCAGAGGGTGGAAACAAGGGCTTGCACCTCAAATCTCTCTCAAGGAGAAATGCATTAACAAGGGATTTCACCTCGAACTTCTCTCACAGAGAAGAACTCATTAATCAAGGGATTTCACCTCGAACTTCTCTCACAGAGAAGAACTCATTAAATAGGCTCACTGATACTGAGACTCTTTCTCAATTAAGGTTGGATTCTCCACCATACCAAGCTTATCTCGAAAGTACACAAACTTGATTCTGGAGAGAGGCTTGGTGAGAATGTTTGTCGTTTGCACATTAGTGCTGATATACCTCAACTGTATATTCTTCCACAGTACCATATCTCTAATCTAGTGGTACTTGATCTCAACATGCTTGGTTCTGTCATGAAACACAGGATTGACAGAAAGTTTCACGCAACTCTGGTTATCACAATGAATGATAGTAGGCTCCATTGATTGTCCAAACAATCCTGCAAGGGGCTTACGAAGCCACACTGCTTCCCGAGCTGCCATACAAGCTGCAATATACTCTGCCTCTGTTGTACTCAATGCCATAGATGACAGCTTCTTGCTGCACCAAGATATCATAGCTGAACCCAAACTGAAGCAACAACCAGAGGTGCTCTTCCGATCTGTGACACACCCTGCCCAATCAAAATCAATATAGCCATGCAACTCCATATCCACACCTACAGAATATCTCAACCCATATCCAACTGTGCCACACAAGTATCTCAGGATAAGCTTCGCTGCAACTAGTAGTATTTGCCTTGGTTCACACATGAACTTAACAAAATGCACTTGTTGCAATCTGGTCTAGTATAGATACATCAACGATCCAATCAACTGATTGTACATAGTAGGATCCACCAGATTTGAACTAGCTGCAGCCTCCTTAAGCTTCTGAAAATTGGTTTCCATAAATCAACATAAAGAACCAAGATCAAGTAGATTACCATCTTCTTCAGGTTCAGTAGGCTCCCTCTAAATCTTCAAGCATTGGCATCAACCTTCTGACCTCTTCGTCGAAGATTTCCTACAACACTTGCCTCAGTGCACACCTCTAGTATAGTAGAGAGTTCAAGGTAGACCTCTTCGACCTCATAGTAGATTACTCTATTCTGAATAGGTTTGCAGAGCTACCAATATCAAATCCAGATGACTATCTTGTGCAATTATGATCTCAGCAGCTGAAGAGGTCTTTCAAGGATTTAACACTTGGCCTTGCAACACAACAACCTTCACTTCTTCTCAGTGAGTCACATAACTCACTCTTGATCCCTGCTTCAGAGATTGCAAAGAAGACTTCTGGAAGTGAACTCCCTCTAGCCACCAACTTAGTCTCATGGCTGCAAGTTGTGACTTTACGCTAGATCATTTCTTTGGTCGGCATGAATTCCTCACAAGATGCCTCAAGCTTTTCATCACTAAGCAATCTCTCATTACCTTCTTGCTCCTTGAAATGTCCTAAAAGCATTTTAGAGAGAGATTACTAATAGTTTATAATTATCCAAAAAAATATCAAGGCTAGAATCATACAAGGTTTACTATCTCAAGTTATAGCAAAAATACATAATAATTTATGAGCAATATTAAAACATAAATGAATCAACCTATAAGAGAAATATATCAAAAGATCAGAATGAAGGGATAAAGAAACTTATCTTTATTTAATTTTGATATAACTCTTTCTTCCATCTTTTACTCCTCTCGAGAGTGCCAAACTCAGCACAACAAAAGAACAATCTGCACAACTACAAATTTCTTGAATGCACTATGCAGTTAGCATGTAGAACCAACTCTCTCCAAGAGTTCAAGGCTCTATCACAATTCATGCATTAGAGAATGATATCGATGTGATCAACTTATCAACATCGAAATTGCAGTTCTCTTTTTATTTCAGAGTCACACTCAAAAATCTTCACAACCAACATGAAAAATGACTTGCAATTAATAATTTGAATCTTCAAAGGATCTTCAAGAGAAAAACACGATCTCTCTTTAATCACACATGATCCACTATCTCAATGTTATATCATGAATTAATGACTACATAAAAATTCATGAACATTATTCAACCATGAAATACTTATCTCATCAGAATCCCATACGCAGAAAATGAGGGATCGATATCTTCAAACAACGATCACATTATCTACTCTCTCCGCCCTTTTCAGTGGCGTCGATTGCTGTTGCTCTCAATGCAAACTCTTGAATTTGATTGCAACTGATCACACAACATTTGAGTTGAAATCTTCATGGGACTAGAACATTGTGTAGGATCATCATCTAATTCGATGACCAAACAACACAAAATATGATTCAAATAACCAAGGTCAGATTTGCACAACTTAGCAAACTGAAATTTTTACCCTAGATTTCAAAAGTATAGACAAAAGAATACTTATCTCATGAAATCAAAAAGCTTTTCGGGTCTGTACTTATCTATCCCGAGATCTTCAGCCTTTTATGAACTCCATTAACTCCAATCTGTAGTGATTCTGAAGATTATGCAGCTGAAGGCCTCATGACATCGAACCACACAGTACAAACCGACTCCTTAGAAGAGGTTGGCTCATTCCAACAAGGTCCATTCCTTTAGCCTTTCAGAATTTGATCTCCAATGGAGACTTTATGCTTGCGATCACCACAACTTTTATCTCTTTATAACAAAAGTCCTGACAGTAATGCCTTTCAAATTATGATCTTTATAATTGAAAGCTTCTACAACAATTTTCTATCCCGAACCTACAATGTTTTTCACCCTCACAGGGTAACTTCTGAGATAATCCTTTATACTGTGGAATAATACAGATTCCACACCCAAGTGACAAGCAATAATCTCATATTTAAATACAGCAATACACAACTTATAGATAGACAACCCTAGAAGAATGCACAGTCGTAATGAGAATATAGCACCTGGATAAGTGTGCAGATCTGAGAGGTATCAAACATTTTCAATTACAAGAAAAAAGAACAGAAATTCATGCCAGCAGTCACTCGAGACTTGAAAGAGGAAGCTTCCCTGTGCGTAATACAAGTCGTGGGAATATGTCAGCTAAGAGTAGTTCCGTCACAGAACATAGTAATGTGTTAACAAGATCCCCAAATTGCTTGGACAAACTTCGCAGCCATAGATATGTTAACTGAGCAAAACAACTCAAAAGTAGCCAGACTTCTCTCAGGAACTCCTTAGGTCGCTCTTCATACAATTCTTGAACTATGAGAATCTTCACAGCAACATCTGACCCACGCCAATCAGCATGATGCATTGAACTGAAAGAACCAAACCCAATACGCTCCTTCAATATAAGATCCTCCAATGAAATTTCCAATTCCAAGCTCATGCTTAGTCAAATCTGATCAAGACTTTCCTTAACCCGCTCTGATATCATGTTAAATTTAAAGATCAGTTTGACATGCACAGAAATTAATTTAAAATCCAACACAATACACAGCAGATACCCTGGGAAAACCCTCCTCTTGAGGGAGAAAAACCCAGCCAATAAAATCTCTTATATTATTGAATCAACACAATTATGTTGCCTTCACAATGAGCCAATATGAAGGCCAATAACAAGCATCACAGACTGATGCACACATAGAAATATACTGCTATCTCCAGATGGAATGAACTCAGTTTCCAACTGTCGAACTGCCTTGAAGAGTAACTCGCATATGACAAAAGATGATATCTGACTTGACTGAATATGAATGACTTTCGAATAAACTCAATGATTGAATGGAGGACAAATGATGGTGTATAAATACCAAGTAATGGGAGAGACGTGCCTTTTCAAAGTAGCATGTCGGCCTCAATAAGAAATATATCTTTTACTAAACAATAAGTCGGCCACCTCAAAAAATATGTCTCATTTAATTCACATCTCTTCATTAAATATATTTAATCATTATTTATGAAATGAAGTGCCTCTTCAAGAAAATCGTATATAACAATTAAATAGCCGATTTAATTATTTTCTCCAAGAGATTCGAGCTGGAAGGAATCGGACAATGCTGCTATAAACATCAACAGCCATGAGTGGAGTATGCAGGTACTAAGCCCCTAGGCAAGAAGGATTGTGATGGACAACCTCTTGAGCTTTACATGAGGGCTTCAGGGCAGATCCACCTATGGCACTTCTCTTATGTCTTTGTTATTGCTTTATGATTATGAATATATTTTGGATATCTAGATATTATTGCTAACAGATATATGTGTATGTGGAAATGTTATTAAATTGTGAATGCAGATTTCAATCTAGGATTATTTCATTAGAGACACACATTACTTTTGGAAAGAAGAAACCCTAAACCTAATCAGCAATTGAATTCTAGGGCAAACAAGCGAATTCAAGAGAAAGGGTAGGTACGGGACATTACAGTGAGTTATAACGAAATTAAAGATTTGAGTTATTTGTGGGTTAAATAGTGAAATATTTTGAAAGCGTATTTAGCCTTATATTAGTAGCTGCAGCCTTGAAGAATTATTTCCCAAGGTGCTGGACAAGGAAATATTAAGGAATTTGTTCCTTATTTTGAAACCATCATTACATGCTAGTAATTGGAAAAAAAGATGGAATATTAGGGAACTGAAAGGAATCGTGGATTTGGGAAAAATTGTTGAGTTATTTACGATTTCTACCCTCCCTACAGCAGCAGCATTACAAGGTCAGAAAAATAAATTTCAGTGTTATGTATTTCTGATTTCCATAACAGCAGGTATAAACATTTCATATCTATATTCTCTAACTGTCATCATTGAAGGTTTACAAGGAAATTGCAATCAGAAATATAGTAGGCTTTCAATATTTACATTCTAATTTGTGATTGACGACTGTTTGTTAAAATGTCAATATAGTAGGCTTTCAGTATTTACATTCTAAGTTGTGATTGACGACTGTTTGTTAAAATGTCAATATATGTGTGAGTAAGTTGCAGCTGTTCCTAATTATGAAATTCAGAAATATTGACTGATTACCAATTGTTTGACGAAATGTCAATGAGCTTACATTGTGAAAATTGGCAAGTTTGATCAAATGTTTGGAAAGGTACATTACAGTTGCATGATTATTGATGATATTTGCAGGAACTTAGAAAATATTCCAATCAGGATATTTCATGCATTTGAGTTTTAGGTGTCCCAACTATGTCACTTTGAACCTTGTTTAGAGCATTTTTGGTCCTCGAAACTTTGAGAATATTGGTGTGGCATGCTCACATGCATCTATTCTTTCGTATTTTCTACCAAATATGGAAATGTTCGTATCATCAGCAGAAGTGCAAAAGTGGGTTGTTTGCTTTCTACTTCAGTCACCTCCAACCATGGAGGAGGGCAGGTCTGTCTGCTATGTTTGTGAAAGGCAAGGATGTTTCTAGTGGTTTGGAGTTGCCAAAGCCAATGAGTGATTCTAAAGAATTGTTTGCAGACAACAGAACTGCGCAAGATCTTCAGGCATTCTATATGGACCTGCATATGGTGGTAGAGCACTTATTGGTTTACCATAGGACATTGGAGGTGATGAGTATTTTCATGTTACCGTCCCTTGCTAATGATATTCTGGTTTGGGCTGAGAAACAACAGGAAATTTCAAATTATTCATGGTAAAGTTTGGAGCCTTGGAGAATTGTGCCGGTGATATGTTTGCAGTGCCAAAATCTGTGGTGATTGCAGGGAAAGGTTGGTTTGGAGCTTCTATGTTGGGTGACAAGGATGGTGGCTCAATGAACAATGTGGAGGTTGGGATGTCCCTTGAGTTTCTTAGCCCTTCTCTTTTGTGTTCTTTATGCTTTGTGTCTAGTCTACTCATAGAGTTGAACATTTTGAGGGACCTATTTTCTTTTGTTGGATGAGTGGCCTCTGCTGTGTCAATGTGGTTATGGCTTTTTGTCTGGTTTTTGCAATTGCTTTGTATGTTTATATATATGTATCCTATCTATCATAGCTCAAGGGTGGGGACCCTATAGAACTCCCTCTCTATTAATCAAAAAAACAAAAAAAGATGTATTCTCCAATCCTTACCTCCTTTAGACAGATTTAGTAAAATCTTAAAACAATAAGCTTCTTGAAATCACTAATATTCAAAGAAGTGAAAAATATGCACCACCATTTTTTCCATTTTTCTGAATGATTTCACAAATTACATATAAAAACTAGATGTCAATGCTAACAAATTTTCAAAGAAAGGTTAGGGAAACTATTGACATCGAATTTACTATTTCTTTACAAGTAAAAAACAAAATTTTCCACAAATGCTAACCTGTAAGAATTTTACTTTTTGACATAGAAAATTTTGAAAATTCTTTTATACTTTTTTAGAAAATTCCATCGCTTTGTCTTTCCCCCAGCATCTACTTGGTTTTGAACTTGCCCTTTGATAGGTTCAACTATGCATATGTCCTGAATGCAGACCCAAACTCACCCATAGTTGAATCTTCGAGAACATTTTCCAATATACCAATTCAATATGCAGAGTTGCTAATCAATCTATCCATTCATCTTATGGTAAACTCATAAGAACTATTATTTGGTTGTCTTTACTGAAGAAATATATTTTGATCCTAGAAACCTATATCATCTGATTGGATGAGTAAACTTGCACATTTAAAGTTATATGTTGTTGTGCCATAAACTTAATGCAAACTCCTACCTTGCTGTGTCATTACAATGTAAGTGTTGTGCCCCTATTGCGCATGGTGTGGAGATGTGATAAAATAATTGAATATGTAAATTTCTGATGAGGTTGTAACCACCCTAATAGACATATGTACAAGATGTGGGAACAAAAAGAAGACTCGTGAATTATTTGACAAAATGTGTAATATAGGCATGGTCTTATCGAAGGCAATGAGTGCAAAATCAATGTGGGCAAATATTCTGGAGATGCAGTTTTTGATATCATAATTATAATGTTCAATTTTAATCTTCCCTTATCTTTTTCCCAAACTCAGGTAAAGACGATAGACTTGTGGATGTAAAATACTGTGTGATAATATTAGATAGCAATTATACATGTGCACATAATTGCATTGGAACACTATAAACAGTATACATCTTCATACTCCTTTCTTCTTCCAGATTGATTCAATAAAAGACTAAAAGTCGACCCAGAGTAAAGCCAAATGCCTTTTAAGAAACTGCTATAACATATGTTGGAGTCAAACAGATATAGCAATGGGCCTACAGCATCTTATGGGGAGCTATTTTTTTCTCAAATGATTAACTTTTAACCGAAAAAATCAACCAAAGAAATTATACAGTATAAAGTGGTAGAAAAAAAACACTAAATTTCTAGGGCTTTTGTCCTCTAATAAATGTATACCCACATCATAACGATGGATGACGACATGTGATAAGCAATTTTTATCCAGAATACCTCTTTCACACATATTATGGACCGCCCAAGCAAAAAGCCTTCTATACTCTAAAACCTGAAAAATAGATGATTGGCTTGCACTAGGTTGTGAACTTACCATTTAATAATTGATCCAAACAAGAAGTGCTGCATGATAGGCACCTTCTCCAGCACCTCGGCCTTGTACATCTTAAGCATCCCACTATTCACCTTGCCCCAATTCGGCACACCGCTAATATCATCAATCATGGGCGAATGTTCAGCCAAGGTACCCTTCTTCATCTTCTTCACAAAAGCCACACACGAAAGATAAAGATACTCATTCGAAAAATTCTCCAAAATGTCCTCATTGTGTATAGACTTGGGTTTCATATACTTATGATCCACCAGCTGAGACGATCCAAAAACAAAGGGCAGAAAATGATAATCATCCAGCCCCCAAACCCCGTGGGATCCTGCAGGCTCCAAAAGATAAGTCGTCTGCAATTTCCTCATAAGCCCTAAATACTTCACAAATACCCTGGAAACCACGGCTTGATAGTCGTTTTCTCTCAAAATTCCCAATCTAGCGAGACAAAAGAGCCATGCTGCAAAATTCGTTTCATGCCCTGTGCCGTAATCAATTCTCAGTGAATTTCCAAAGCTATCGGCAAAATAAGGAAAAATTTCAACAGATGCCTCGCGAAAATCTTGACCTAAAACCCTAACCATGAATGCAAAGCCTTCTTGCTCTAATTTGTCGTACCATGCTCTATATGCAGGGTTACCATACCGAACAGGCTGCTGCAAGGGCGGTATTTCGTCGACCCAACCCGCCATTTCATCCAGCATTCCAACAATGGACTTTACGGCCTGGGATTCGGAGCAGTAATCTGAGATTTTGCGTCCGCGGATCGCTTCACTGAGCAAGACTACAAAACCTAGGAAGGTTTTTCCAGAATCGGAAGTGATGAAGTGTTCTATGTCTGCAGGGCTTGAGATTCTTTTAACTGGGGCTTGGAAGGCGTAGGGAGGGGATAAGAGCGGGACTTTGATCGCTTGCGGAACTGGGGCAGATACAACGGCCTGCGTGTTGGGGGGCGTCAAGAGCGCGGGCGCCCTTAGTGGTCTGTAATTTAAGGGCGGCGAGAATCCTAACGTGATCTTGTTCAGGCCGCTTTGCGTGCCTCCGCAGGCACAGGATGAATGTGATTGATATGGGAGATTGCACGGGACCTCCGAACGTTTGGTGGGAGAGGATTGAAATCCGAGGGTGTCTGAATTAGGGTTTGTCGATTCGGATAAGGGTTTTTGCTCCTCTTCTTCTTCTGTTGTTGGTAATGGTGACGGTTTTGCTTCTGCTTCTTCTGTTGTTTCCTCTGGGATTGCCGTGGAAAGGAGTTGATCTTCGGGTGGAGTGTTATCTGTAGGCTTACAGTCCTCCATTGTTTGCTGCGTGGCTGGTCCCGATTACCTTCCTAAACGAGACCAAAGAAACTTCCCAACGTTTACAATAGAATTTGGTTGGTTTAGGCGTCTGAAAATCAGAAAAAGTTGTTCCGCATAGGAAATATTAGCTCGCGTACACTTCGGTAGGAGTGCCATATATATATAGATTTTGTTTATCTCCTTGCCTGCCGGGTGAGTTATTTGAATTTTGTTTTAATTGGAGGCTTCTTAAAAATTTAAGACATTTGCCACAGAGTACTTTTGTCACGCATTCTTTGTTCCCCTCTTACCCCGTCCCTATGCAGCTGCTTAAGCATGTTTTCGCCTAGTGTTCTCATGGAAAAAAAAATTATCACAGGAATGGATAATTTGGAATCTTTTTAAATAGCTACTACTTAAGAATTGAAAATACATTGTGCAAAAATAAAGGGGGTTGGAAATAAGCAGCAGCTGCATAATATTAAAGATGCCACATAGCTCCACTAATTTCTTTCCCTCTTTTTTAATATTTGTTTTTGTTTTTCCTTTTAAATTTTTAATTGCACAAATTATTATTAACTATTATAAATACAAATTTATGTTGACTGCTTAAAAATAAACAGCAAAATTAACTGTTCATGGGGCCACCAGTTAAGAAGTGGCTGCTAATCAAAATAAGCAGTGGCTGCTAACCAAAATAAGCTAAGCAGCTACATGGGGACATGCCCTTAGTGTAAGAAATAAAATTAATTCATCAATATACATTTCAGAATATAATATGATTTTAAATTTCAATTAATTAATAAATTTAGTTTTGTCTTTGTCAACCAATGTATTTCTGGAACAGTAAAAGGCAGATGGCCTTTAAAGGACGGATGACTACTTTAAGGTTGTGTTGCACTATTCGACATTCAGACTTTCTCGCCTTCGCGGCAATAAAATTTATTATTGGAAAAGGTTTTATGCAGGGCAACGAGTGCTATCGCTTGGATACTCACATTTCTTCTCATGTTCTGGCAGGGCTTCTGGACCTGGAGGTGCCGAAAAATGAAATTAAAGGTATAATGCAACATCTATTTAAGGTAGACATGTTGGTGGGTCTTGACGAGTCTTTAGCTGCGGCTTCTTTGGGTGTGGGCATACCATGCCCTCGGGATCTTCACTTGCTTGGTGTCTATGGGGCTATAGTCAAGCGTTACCCCTTCCTCCTAAACCGGGAGGGGATGGACCTGGTTGCTCATCGTAGTACAAGGGTCAACTCTCTTCAACAGAAATTCAACCTTGTTGTACCCAAAATTAAAAAATTTGCTACATTTAGGCATTTTGAAGAAATGGTAAAATTCCTATCAAAAATTGTCAAAAAATGGAAAATTGCATGTCACACACCTTGATCAAAAACTCAAAATTTTCAAAATATGACGATCTGGATTTGCTCAGAGCGACCTTAACTACAAAACCTATACCTCAATTTTTCGGCTCTACTTTTTAGGAATTTTTTTAAAATAGAAAGTTTCTAAAAATAGACTTTTTCTGGGTTTTTCTAGGTTTCTTCTCAAATGGATGTTGGCAAAATTTTCTAAAAATAGAATTTTCGCTTCCAGGGCTCAAACTGATTTTGATTGGTTGAGAATAATTCCTCATTAGGTTGGTCCAGTCAAAATCCTCAAAAGGTCAGTTTTTCCCTGGTGGGTCTATTCTGCTTTTTCATAAGCTAAATTAGGAGATCCAGAGTCATTAATGGAGGTTGGTCAACTACCAGGTGTCAGATTCAAGCTCTCAAACACTACACAGATTGAGAAATAGTGAAAGATGCTCAAGGAATGAGGAACGAGGAAGGGGAATCTAAAAATCTTGAAAATTGGGAAAATTTGTCTAACATTGGAGAGTTTAGGTGCCCTTGTCAAGTCTAGGTGCCTAAGATTCTTTTCCTTATAAAATTTTTAGTCCCTGACAATTGAAGCATGGTTAACGGTGAGGCATCTACCGAGCACAAAGCGAAGATGAGGAAGAAAGCAAAAAGTTGAAAAATTGAAATAAAAACTAACACTTGCAAGTAAAGGCGCCCCTACTAGCCAAGGGCGCCCATCTTTTCAAGGCCTTAGATATTATTAGGGCTTGTGTATCCAATACATTTTTGCTCAAAATTCTTTCAAGTTCACAGTGAATCTATCAACATGCCCATCGGATCAATCAATCAATCAGAATCTCAGATCAAATAGAGAGGTTTTATCAGAGAAGCAAACTGAAAATCATGAAAATCATCTACAATATTCTATCTTTGGGATTCTTGAGCACCCTGACTAGCTTGGGGTGCCTAGGGTTTTGGGGGGTCTAATTTTGCTTTTAGGGTTTGCAAAAATCATCATTCTCCTTAGAATTCCTCAAGCTTTCCAATGGATATCTTAATCAGACCATCAAATTCATTAAGTGCTAGCAATTTTGAATCAAATAGAGAATTGATCATGAGGAACAAAAAGATGAAATTTGAAAGATGAAAATACTAAAAAGAATTATAACTTTGGAGGAGTTGGGCACCACAAGTAGCCAGGGGTGCCCAAGATTTTGAGGGCACAGAAGGTGGTTTCAGGGTTAGCAATCTTCAAAACATTCCTTTTAGTTTCCAACAAGCTCTCTAATAAATTCATCGATGAGCTCAAAAGATTTGCCAGTCATCAGATATTGCAAATCAAACAGATAGATAAAATGAAGAGAATAAATGAAAAACATAGGAAAAAAATCTAACTTTGGCAAGGTTAGGCATCCCAGGTAGCTAGGGGCACCTAGGAATTCAAGACACTAGATGAAGTTTTCAAGACAAGTTACCTCCAAGAAGATCTTCTCTAATTCTAACAAGTTGTCTAATGAATCCAACATCTAGTTCATTGGAGCTCCTGAGCAGCTGGAATTGTGAATTCATTTGAAGATCAGAAAACACTAAAAATTGAAGAACATCAAAAAAAATCTAAGTCCAGAGGACTTGGGCGCCCCAGTTAGCTAGGAGCACCCAATATTTTGAGGGTTCAGATGATGTTTTTAGCAAATGTTGTCTCCAAAACAATCATCTTCGATTTGATTAGGCTTCGCAATGGATCAATCAGCCAGTTCATAGGATTCATTTAGTATCTGGAATTGAAGATCAAAGAGATGCATTTTGTCAAGCAAAAATTTGAAAAATTCAGAAAAAAAATGGTTAAGTTTGCCAAGTAAAGGTGCCCAAGTTCAATGCCTTAATGAAATTTTTGAATGCAAAATAGCGTCTACGTTTGATTTTTTTGCTCAGGATTGGCTTCAAAGATTTAAAGCTGGAGAATAAAGCGTTTTCAACCCCAAAACCTATTTAAGAAGGCTTTTGGCATTCATTATTCATTTTTTGCAGGTTAGCATCCAGAGGAGGAAACATACATTTTTCATCATATCAAGATTTGAAGGCCAAAATGTGGTGTTTTTTCAAAGTTCTTCATATTTTCTAGATCAGGTTGATTAGAGGCTCGCTTTTTCATGCTTTATTTTTCTAAGGCATCACATTTCAGAAGAAGAGGGTCATCTTTTTCAAATTCCATCAATCTGGGTTCGCTTGGTTTTTCATCCTCTTCGAGTTTGGAAATTTTTATATTTTCAAGAATTTACTTTTTCCACGCTTTTTCGAGAAAACCACAGTTTTCTTAAAATCTAATAATCTAGGTCTATTCAATATGAAATTGTTTACATAACCTAGATCCTAACTTTTTAGCTATTTTTCAAAGCTCTGCATGTTGAGGAAAGATCAGCTTTTTCAAAAAACTGGCAATCTAGGTTGCTTCAAAATATAGTTCTCTTCAAAACCCATATCTTAGTTTTTCAACTTTTTTCAACCAAAAATTGAACATCTTGCATGCTCTTGAAAAAATCAATTTTTCTAGTTTTCATCGATCTGGGTCTCTTTAGAATGACATTCTCTACAAAACATAAACCTTAGTTTTTTTTGGGAATCTGCTTTTTCAAGAAAATTCAGCAACTTGTTTTCAACAGTTTGCGCAAAACTTTTTCGGACATAGGCATGTTCACAGTCAAAATTCAAGATTTTTATTGTACAATATTCTTCCATTGAAAAATCAAGAGAAGTGTCAAAAGCATAAAAGCTACAAAAGAAACAAAGGAATGGCAAAATATGGTCACACATAGGGTAAAAAGATATGTCGAAGCAAGATGATCTATTTATAAAAGGTCATCACTCTAGTTGTAGAGCTACCAAAATTAGCAAGATTTGATAAAGTAGCTAAAGATGTCAAAGATTTTCTAAGTTTGATTACAGAAGGCGAAGAAATCCTAGAAAAGCATAATATTTCCTTAGATATTATCAATGCTCCTAACAATGAAGTAGTTACCAACTTTTTGGCGGATATGCTTTCCCAAAATACCAATGGATGAGTTATCTGATTAGGACAGCAAAGATTTCCAAGAATAGAACTAAAAACAACAACATTTAACTCTATACCTTGTCGTTTTCTTGCTATTCTTGTCTCACGCTTATCTATTCTTTTAGAAATAGGAAATATCCAGTTGTAATAGTTGGAACTTTCCCTTTTTTTTGCTTTTAGCAAGTTGTTAGCTAGTTGTCATGTTTTAGTTTTAGAAATAAAGCTTGCAAGTTGGCAAGTCTTGTTGTAAAAGCAAGGATATTTTAGGGTTCCCTACTCCTTGTTTGTGTATAAATAAGGGCAACCTTGCCCATTTTTCTTTAATGGTTATTGTGATAGAGAATTATTGAGCCTACTTTGCTTGCAAGTTGTTATTCAGTGTTTGTTCACTTAGTGTAAGAGCAAGCGTGCATGTCTACCTTTTGTTGCAAGAGATTGTTCAATTTATGTGTTTTGTGTCGAGTGTATTTTGGTTGATCGCTAAATTGTAAGCTTGTTATTGCTACAAATCTACTATCCTAGAAGTGTAATCATTATTATTTGAATTTTGAGAAAGGAAATTTTATGCCTACTTTGTTGCTTTGATCTACTATCTTAGGTTTTAGTTTTATGTGTTCTGCTTACATGATCTTTATTTCAGCTTGCATCGAATAGTATAATGAGTCTTCAAATGTACATTGGGAGGATTTTTATTTTAGTATATATGTCAAGATCATTCCTTGTTTACTTTTAACTCTCAAGTTCTAAGTTTACTTGAGTTGTTAAAAGCGTCATTAGAGTAGGCTTAGTCATAGTTGATACTCAAAAAGAGAGTGATGGGTGGATGAATAATATTGGCCATAAAGATGGAACACAAGGATGGAATATATATTATGGATTCAAACATTCTATCCTTATGAATTGGAATAACATGAAATGTGGTAGGTTCAACCACAATAATAGTCACCACAAAAATAGGAGGAATGGGGGGATTCTCATAATAAAAAAAATGGGCGTAGAAGTGGAAGGAGGTAGTGATAGATCCTTGAAGACAACAATATCACTAACAGGTGTGTAAGGATCCAAATAATTTTTTAAAGGCACTGAACAAAAATAAGTAGAGTGGGGTGTTGCAAGGGTAATAGTTGTATTAAGAGAGGGTATCAAAATTTTAGCAGGAGTAATCAATTTAGGTTTAAGTTGTTTGAAAGTAGGTGTCGAGGGAAATGGGGTTTCTTCTTAGGTTTAGAAATAGGTAAGGGAGATAGAAGAGTGGGAGGAT
>VDFB02359063.1:0-25233 GCA_007258455.2 Sequoia sempervirens
TTTTAGTTTTTTGCACTCTTTTTGGCTGTTTTAAGTGTTTCTAACCCCCTAACGTGTCTTGTTTGAGTCTTTTCAAGCATCTAATTGACATTTGGTGAGGAACAAGGACAAGATTCACTAACAATTTTTCTTGCAGGGTTAGTTATTTATCAACCGCTACTTGTTGTTTTGCATAACTTAGGCACATAGCTTAACTAGGGGTGTCAATTAATCTTGTTTTTCATGCTTGTTGGTAAGCTATTTGACGTATCCAATCCCCTTGCACCATTTGGCGATCTTGGGTGACAAGAAATCATAGCTTACCAAGTCCTTTTGAGTCACCCTCTTTTTCTTTTTCTTAGCGGGACCTGCTTGGGGATTTCATCACCCCAAGGGACGATTCCAACCACGCATATCGGTGGGGTATATAAAAGAGGGAGAGAGAAAGTTGTACCTCAATCCAATCATGTTGTAATTGGAGAAGCATCGGGATGACGTGAAGAGTTGGTCCGAGGCTCTCGTATCTCACTAAGGTTCTCGACTCACGCTTGTAACGGGTTGGTGTTCACGGTTTGGGCCTCACGTACCAGGTGTATATCGAGGACTCCTTAGCAACCATGTTCATTCTATAATAGAAGACTTTTTCAACCATACCCCTTTCTACTAATCTTAGGATTGTGTTGTTTGAATTATCTTCTTTGTGCAAAACCAGTAATTTTTTGTTCAACCATATCCTTTTGATTGATGTTTGTTGTGTTTTGGGTCCTTTTCCTTACTCATCTTTTCAAAACTCAAGTTTAAACCTATCTACAGGTAGACCTTCCCTCCAGGGGCAGACCTGACCCATCCAGGGGCAGACTTGACCTTTGAACCAACCCTTTTAAGCCTGTTTTAGCCAATTTTGACCAACTTTTGTCCAACAGGTGAACCTTCCCTCCCAACACGCAAACCTACCCTCCCAACAGGAGGACCTACCCTTCCGATAGGAGGACCTACCCTCCAAGGGCAGACCTGACCCATCCAGGGGCGGACTTGACCTTTGAACCAGCCCTTTTAAGCATGTTTTAGCCAATTTTGACCAACTTTTGTCCAACAGGTGGACCTGCCCTCCTGAGAGGCAGACCTGCCCTCCCAACAAGCGGACCTACCCTCTAGGGGTGGACCTGCCCTCCCGATAGGCAAACCTTCCCTCCAGGGGTGGACCTGACCCATCCAGGGGCAGACTTGACCTTTGAACCAACCCTTTTAAGCCTATTTTAGCCAAATTTGACCAACTTTTCTCCAATAGGAAGACCTGACCTTCGGACAGGTGGACCTACCCTCCATAGGTAGACCTACCCTCCACAGGTAGACCTGACCCATCCTAGGGTCAGACCTAACCCTTCACCAGTCAGTTTTATCATCTGTTTCGTCATTCGGGACACCCGTTTCATTGTTTCGCGATCCCGTTTCATCGTTTTGATCACTTGTCTCCCCGTTCTGAACATTCATACACCCATTTTGAGAGTCCATTCTCAATCCTAAATTTTCATCCCCTCAGTTCGAGCATCCATTCACCCATTCAAAGTCCTCATTTACCCATTTCGAACCCACGTTCACTCAGTCGATCTACCCATTTCGGACCACCGGTATTTCGTTAAACTTCATTAAAGTAGTTATCCAAATTGACCTAGGTGTTCACCTCTAATCATCATCTATCACAACTAACTTAGGATTTCCATCCATCCTAAGTCGGTCATCCTCGTCAGCCCAATCAATCCACGTCTATCTCAAGTTGGATTCAGTGTTGTTATCATACATCCACCTTTAGTCGATTAATCAACACCTAGCATTACCAAGGATCACTCTTGAACTTGGTTTTGGGTTCCGGTCATTATCATTCATCCTAATCAATCATCAATCCAAATCAAATCCTCATATCATTGAATCCAGGTTGACCAATTATATACCAATTAACCCAATCTGATCTCATCAAAAAAATTGACTTCAGTCGAATCAATCATCTAGATTAATCCTATTGATCCACATCCTTGTCGGCTAATCCATCATCGAATCAAATCAATCCTTTCATCAACAAGGTCATCCTAGCATCCTAGTCCATCCTATCATCTTGCATGCCCGTTCAGACTCGGTCCTAGACAAGGAAAATAGCTGAGCAACAAGCCCAAAATTCTCAGCCAAACATCCCTCAAGATCCCAACAAAGCAGCTAATGTCTCACAAGATCCCAATAGCAGTACGAATATCCCTTGAGATTTGCATAATGGTACATCATCACAATCCAATATTGATGGTCAAGACACATCACCACCCGAGGATGAGAACATGGTCAACCAACCTGAACTTACATTTGAGGAACACTTTAGTAACCTTATCAATGTGCAAATGACAGATCACTTTCTTGAAAAACATGGGGAAGAAATATTGGCCCACCTAATTGGAAAAGGTGTCAAGCCTCCATCAAGTGTCAACCTATCCAAGTATGGCAGCTCCACATCTAACATACCCCAAGGCTCACAAAACGCACCAGGTGTTTCGTACGTCTGCAATGTTCCTCTAGTGGAAGGTTGGAATCAACTTGAATTCGACAATGTCGTTCTATATCATGTTAACAATCCCCCACACCCTGCAATCTTAGTCATGGGGGCTCCTCAAGCAGCTGATCCCAATGATCCTTTTGCCTACGGCATGCCACAAAATGTTCTGCAACTGATGCCATTAAAGCTAACAACACCACCCCTTTCAAATCAACCTCCCATCAACACTGGGGCACCCCTTTTACCGCATTTCCTCCACCTCTTGGGGCCACAAACCTACCATCACCTTCGTACACATCTCAACAGCCTCCCCAATCTAACATACCACCTCCATTACTGCCACAAGGTACATCCCAACTGAATGTCCCCTTTGGTACCCAACTGTGTGTGAGAAAATTGGATCAAATCGTAATTAAAATCAACACATGTTAATAAAACATTAAATCGAAAAGCTGAAAGAAAGAAAACAAAATGTGCAAACCGTAACAACAGCCTTTCGAAATCCTTTTATCCTCCTCTATCTTCACCATTTTGTTGCTTTGAAATGGCTCTCAGATCAGCAGATAGAGCTCAACAAAATGACAGCATGAAGAACGAGATTTAGAATGCATAATATGCAACATCTATGCTAACATGAAAATGGGAATGTGATGCTGAAAATGATATGAGTGCATAAAGCTGATTGCATGAATGTGAGTATGCATATGTAAGTGCAAGCATATGAACGTGGGTGATTAACCAAGGCTTGGATTTGCACGTGCTTTTATAGAGTTTTCGAACGAGTTTGATTGGCTGAATCGATCGACGGTCCGGATTAAGCTTGTTTCGAATGGACGGCGAGAGATTTTCGAAAGTGGACAGAAGAATGGAAGGTTTCCTTTCTCTTTATTGAGTTCGAAGGGAAAATTCCATTTTGAAGGATAAGATACGAATTTAGAAGGGCGAGTTAGCATGAGTTAGAATTTTGGGAAGGTGAGTTAATAATGAATTAAATAAATTAAATTTATTTAATTAGGAGTGAAGATGGAAATGGAAACCCACATAATTAAATAATTCATATTTAATTATGTTTAAAAATGAAATTAGAGTGAGGTGGAAAATATTAAATAACATATTTAATATTTTGAAATTCGAAAATGGGATGGAGAATATTCCATTATTTAAATATTCAAAATATTTAAACTTTAGAATAAAATGATAATTAAATATAAATAAATTATACAAATTTATTTAATTTAATTAAGCGGAGGGTAGAAATGTTAGTAATTAAATAAAATTATTTATTTAATTTAAGGTAGAAGAAATAGAAAAATGAACGATATAAATAAATAATTAAATTTATTTATATGTAGATGACATTAGAGGAATTAATTAAATAAATCATATTTAATTAATTAACAAGCTTAATCATGACCATTTTTAGACATATACATTTTGCCCCTCTTTGAAGTGATGTGTAAAACACATTGCTTCAAAGAAAATAAGATTTTGCCCCTGATATGCTTTCGATGTTGCTGCTGATGATGCCCCCTCGGGAGGTAAATCACGGATGATATGAAGTCTGAAAATGTGATAAAGAAGATTGGATAATGATATTCTGCAGAAGAGACAGTGATTTAGCTCCCGATAAATGATGAAAAAGATGCCCCTGTTGATATGATGCCCCTTTTGATGGAAATGGTAAAATGATGATGATGAACTGATAACTTTGCTTCCCGAAAAGAGAAAAACAAAGAGTAAATGACTGATAAAGTGTTTGATAGATTTGCTTTATGCGATAGAAAACAAATAGTAGATGAATTGTGCATTGATATGGATCACTTGATAGATAGGAGTCACTTGATATGGGTCACTTTGATATGAGTCACTTTGATTATGAGTCACTGATATGGGTCACTGATATGGGTTACTAATATGGGCCATTGATATGGGTCACTTGAGATGAGTCACTGATATTGGTCACTTTGATATGGGTTGCGATTGCATGCTATGAGGCATTGATAGATAGAGAGATTTTGATTGAGTTTTTCAAAATCGAGGTGTGTCGGGACCACACAGAGATCTTGGGGCAGGAGATAAGACTTCCATCATAGAGGCCAACCCTTTCAGGGGGCTCTAGTAGTTAGAGTTATGAGACACATCTCGATGTCTATTATGTTTGGAGCATGTACGTTATTTTGGTCATATCTCATGTATCTCTTTGGAATTTTTAGCTTCATTGGACATTGGACATTTGTATTATTTTTTATGAGTAATGATATGCAGCGGCAATGATTTGTGATGATGTGATGTGCATTTATGATGTGATATGCATTTTTTTCTATGTGTTATGGATTTTGATATGAATTTTAATGATTTTGATGACTACCATGATTTGTAGGATGATTCGATATGATGTTTTTATGATGATGATGACTGATGATGTAGACTAATGATGTCATGCAGGTGGATGACTTATGAAAATGATATGAAAATGTATATATGGAGTATTTGTTTTTTGAATGTTCAAATGTAAGATGATAAAGGATGACAAATGAATTTGCAAAATGAAAAGATATGGAAAATGATAGGATGATTAACGATACGATATGAATGTAAATGTTCTATAATGATGATTAAGTGAAATGATAAAATGAAATGCAATGATAATGACATGTATGAAAATGATAAGTGATATGAAATGAACTGCATGATATTGAAAATGATGAATGAAATGATAAGTGATAATGAAATGAAAATGATATGATAAGATATGATAACGAAATGAAAATGAATGAAATGATGCAAATGTATAAAAGGAACATGAAATGAATATGAAAATGATAAAGTGTTAATGAGATGAAGATGATAGAGAATCTAAGTGATATGCAAATGAATGATAAATGATAAATGATAGGACCCAGCTGAAATGATAATGCAGGTAAAAGGTGATGATGAAACAAATGTTCAAATGTCCTCCACAAGTAGTCCAAAGAGACATGACATCCATTGATGTGATTATTATCTTTTCAAAACTCGAGTGCAAATCCACTATGCAGATATGTACAAATGATCTAAAATGAAATGCAACTAAATGAAACTGACCATTTTGTTGAGCTTGTTGGTATATTTTTTCTGGAATCATCATAGAGTGCTTTTAAAATGTTGGAAGTATGTACAAGCATCAGAGGGGAAATTAGCACCAATGATGACCTGAGTACAACTTTCATGATTTTTAATATAGCAAGTGAACACAAGCATCTAGGTATAATTGAACCGAGATGACCTGAGCATTTCTTGCGTAAACAGACAAAGACTAACCACCATCTGATGCAAATTTGGAACTGTCATCAATGATAAGCTTTTGAAAATCATGTCTCGCGACATATTTACAATCGATAAATGATTAACCTCCAAACAGCGGACAAAGAAAAATCATCCTCTTTCCTCGCCACTCTAGTTCAGTATATCATCGAGTGTGCTCCAGAGAAATGATATCGAAAATTAAACCATTATTCAAAAAATGAAATACTGTGATTCCAAATATTATTCAGATTTAGAGATCATCCAGATATGAGTCATGATAAGGTACGCAACTGAAAGCTACTGTGATATGGATCAATGGTTAGATGTTTTGGTTTAATTTGGTTGTTTTGTTTTGCACGTGATTGGCTTCGATGTCATTGTCTTACCGTTTGAAAGTTGATTGCCTCCAATATGCCCCACGTTTGCCCTAGGTATCGACACAACTTGTTGAAGTGAATAATAATCAAGCCATGATAAGACATTATCGCTCGAGGCAAATGATGATAGCATGGTGTTGGTGTGACCCTAAGATGATGGAAAAGATGCATGAAAAAGAAGGATGAAAATTTAAATGCAGAACATGAACTAATAGATGGAGAGCTTCCAAATAGCGTCTATTTGCCAAATTTTCACTATTTGTTTTTATTGCATTTTTCTTGTCAATAGACTGCCTGTTTGCCAGGTTTTCACCCTATGACATTTTTTTATTTTTTTATTTTTTATTTTTTAGGACTTTTTCTGATTTTTTTGATATTTCTTAAGGACTTTTTCTGATTTTTTTGATATTTCTTCAGGACTTTTTCTAATTTTTTTGATATTTCTTTAGGACTTTTCTGATTTTTTGATATTTCTTCAAGACTTTTTCTGATTTTTTGATATTTCTTCAGGACTTTTTCTGATGATGATGACCATCTTAGACATAATACTTCTTCAGATGCATGTTGTTGATCAGCTCGTCAAACAGGCCCCCTTCTGGCATTGATAGCTTGTAGGCTCCTGAACCATAAACTGTGATAACTACATAAGGACCTAGCCAATTTGGCTCGAACTTTCCTTTCTTCTCTCTGTCTTGTTGATTGCGTGGATTCTCTTTCAGAACGAGATCACCCACCTGAAAGGTACATGGTTTTACTTTATGGTTGTAGCTACGAGACATCATCTGTTGATAAGCTTTCAAATGATCAGCAGCCCTTTGTCTCTTCTCATCTAGAAGTTCCAGTTCTTGGAGTCGAGAAACTCTGTATTCATCATCTGTCGTTAAACCTTTCAATGATACTCTGAGTGAGGGAATCTCAACTTCTAAGGGCAATATTGCTTCTGCTCCATAAACAAGAGTGAATGGTGTTGCTCCTGTTGGCGTGCGGATACTGGTTCTGTAGGCCCATAGAGCAGGATTGAGTTGAACGTGCCAATCCTTTCCTGATGTATTCACAGTCTTTTTCAAGATTTTCAATATGGTTTTATTGAGGCTTCTGCTTGGCCATTCCCTTGTGGATAGTATGGTGTTGAATATCTGTGTTGTATGTGGAATCTTTCACAAAGTTCCTCAACATCCTAATTTTTGAATGGTCATCCATTATCTGTAATAATGGAGTTAGGAATGCCATACCGACAAATGATATAGTTTAGTATGAAGGAGGATATTTATTTGCCGGTAACTTTAGTAAGAGGGACTGCCTCAATCCACTTGGTGAAATACTCTGTTGCTGTGATGATGAATTTATGCCCATTTGATGAAGAAGGGTGAATCTTGCCCACTAGATCTAAACCCCATTGAGAAAATGGCAAGGTTGGTGTAAACGGTTGGAGTTCTTGTGCAGGGGTATGAATGAGATTCCCATGGATCTGACATTTGGAACATGTTTTCACAAAAGTGAATGATTCCCTCTCCATTGTAGGCCAGTAGTAACCCATTCTAATCAGTTTTTTAGATAAGGTCAGTCCACTCGAATGAGTACCACAGATGCCACCATGAACTTCTTGTAAAGCTTTGTCAGATTCCTCACGTTCAAGACATCGGAGTAAAGTACCATCAAGACCACGACAATAAAGGGTATCAGCGATGAGGGTATAGCGAGCGGATTGACGGATAAAGTTGCATTTTTTATTACGGGATAGATCGGGTGGTAAGATGTCGTCTTTGAGATAAGCATAAATTTTTCTGTACCAAGGCGAATCGGATCCTACCAAGTGACAAATGATTTGGCTTTCAGGGGTATCATATGCAGGTGTGAATGATTGTTCCACCAGAAATTCATAATGATGTTGAGTTTCTGGGAGTTGTACCAATGATGCGATCGTAGCCATAGCATCAGCTACTTTATTATCAAGCCTTGGAATTTGTGTAAATTTGATGTCCACAAAGTATTTCTTGAAGTCATCCACCATCTTTTTATAAGGTAGCAGTTTTTCATCTTTGGTTTGGTAGTCATTATTGATATGACAAATGACCAATTGTGAGTCACCATATACCTGTACCTCTGTTATTCTCCATTCCAGTGCTATCTTGAGTCCAGTGATTAATGCCTCATATTCAGCTATGTTGTTGGTGCATGGGAACATTAGCCAATATGAACGAGGAATGGTATGTCCTTGAGGGGTGACAAAAAGTATGCCTAATCCCGAACCATGTTGAGTGAAAGAGCCATCAAAATATAAGGCCCACGTTTGTTTAGATTCTGCAGTGAAGACATCTGCATTTGGAAATTCAATGTGCAAGGGATGATCTGCTTGTAGTGGTGCCTCTGCTAATTGATCAGCTATAATTTTTCCTTTGATGACCTTGCGGTCAACATAGTGTATGTCAAACTCACTTAGAATAGTGGTGCCTCTGTGCAGCTATAATTTTCCTAACCTTCGGTCAACATAGTGTATGTCAATGAGGCCTTGCTCAACAAATACTTGAGTGGATCAATCTTCGAAACCAAATTAACTGTATGGGTCAGCATGTAATGCCAAAAATTTTGTGAAGCAAAGACTACTGCCAGACAAGCCTTCTCAATAGAAGTGTAGTTGAGCTCATGACTTGTTACTGTTCTACTGATGTAGTAGATTGCACGTTCCTTCCCCGTAGAGCCTTCTTGTGCTAGCAGTGCCCCCAGAGATGTCTTCGTTGCGGCAATGTACAAGATGAGTGGTCTGTCTGGATCTAGTGATATGAGAACCGGTGGAGTCATTAGATATTCTTTGATTTTCTGAAAAGCCCATTCACATTTGTCATCCCACTTAAAAGGAACATTTTTATGCAGTAGATGTGTGAATGGTAAACTCTTGTCAGCCAATTGTGCGATGAACCTCTGTATAGATTGAAGTCGTCCTTGTAGTGATCTTAGCTGACTGATGTTCTTTGGTGGGGGCATTTCCATGATTTCTTGAACTTTTGTTGGATCTACTTCAATTCCTTTTTCTGAAACAATGTACCCCAAGAGTTTTCCAGACTTGACCCCAAAAACACATTTCTTCGGGTTAAGACGAACTTTGAATTTTTCTAATCTTGCAAATATTTTGGACAATACTTCAAGATGTCCTTCTCTGGTGTATGATTTTGCCAGTATATCATCCACATAATCTTCCTTGAAGACATGCATCATGTCATGAAAAATTGTAGTCATGGCTCTTTAGTAGGTAGCCCCAGCATTCTTTAGACCGAAAGGCATGACGTTCCAACAATAAGTTCCCCATGGACACGTGAAAGCTGTTTTCTCTTGATCTTCAGGTGCAATCTTGATTTGGTTATATCTAGAAAAACCATCCATTAATGAATACATGGCATGGCCAGCTGTCAGATCAACTATGGTGTCAATGTTCGGTAATGGGAAATCATCCTTAGGACATGCTTTATTAAGATCTCTGAAATTTGTGCATATTCTAATAGTTTTATCTGGTTTGGATACAGGTACAATATTGGAGATCCATTCTGCATAGTTGATTGGTCTGATGAAGCCCACATCAAGAAGTTTTCTCAGTTCCTCTTTAACTAATAATGCAACATGAGGGTGCATTTTTCTGAGTTTTTGCTTTACCGGCTTGACCCCTGGTTTGATAGACAAATGATGCATGATAAGATCAGGATCCAGACCAGGCATGTCAGCATAAGACCATGCGAAATTGACTTGGTTTGCTTTCAGGAATTCCATAAACTTTGGTATTTCTTTCTCTGTCATAGATGCGGCTAACTGCAAAATTCTTGGTTTGTCAGAAGTCTCGAAATCGACAGCATTTGTAGACTCAATCAGAATAGGCAATCGCTCATGGTAGTGCTCCGGGAGAGTGTCAAAATTCCCATCGTCTGGTGCCTCTAAGAGGTTTTCACCATCAGATACGCTCTTTATTTTATCTTTTATTTGATCTAATACTGCCAAATTCTGGTTTTCACCATTAGATCTTTCTTTTTTGTTTTTATTTTTGCAGCTAGGAGACTTGACACTCTCCTGATCAAAAACTCTATGTCAAAAATCACTTGTGGAACAATCATTCGCATCCTCTATGGAAAGGAAGTTTATGATAGCTTCATCACTTGGAAACATAGGTATGTTAATAGATTCCGTAAAATCCCAATCAATAAGGTCAGGATGGAGTAAAGGTAGAGGGTCGTTAGGTTGTGTGAGATCGGATATGGCTATGGTCATGATAGAGTGGTCTGTAGGATCCGAGGTATAAGGTGGATCAATGATGATACTGTCCTCATGATGATCTTGTTCATTTGGATCTGATTCAGTATCACTAGAATCATAGTCGACCTGTGGTTCAGATTCTCGCGGTTGGGACCCTGAACCTTGTCCTTCAATTAGAGTTGGGGCATACTGGTGTATTACATCAACCTCTTTGTCTCTTCAGAACTCATCATTGTAAATGGTGTCCCATTCATATTCAGCAGAGTCTGTATCAGAATTATTGTCTAGGAAATTCTGAATTGTTGCCAAACATGTCTCTTGTGAATCTGAGCTTTTTTGCAATGCAAAGACGGTGCTATGCAGTTGTTTTTCTTTGGAGTGATTTTCATAACCCAATCCAGTTTTCTCTTTTGTAGCAAGTCCGCGGAGGTGAATGGGTTCAATTACTCCTTCCTTCCTTTTTCCAATAGGTCCCTCATCATAACCCATCTTCTGCATGATTAAATATCCTTTTCCATATTTATCTATGGGTAATTTGACATTAGAAACTACTTCATCTTCATCTTTATAGAGCCAATTTAAAATTTCAGTATCCTCTAGGTTTTCCATGGGAAATTTTTCTTTGATGAATTGCCCATTAAATTTTGTAATTGGCTCTATTGGCGTTTGCTTTGATGTTGATGCTGCTGAAATTTGATGTTCTCTAATAGATGGTTGTCCATCTGATCGTGGTGATGTAGGTAAATTGACAAGACAAAGAGAGTATTCTCCAACTCCATGATCCTTGAATTTCATCTTTTTGTCAAAGCTATTGGTCAATTGACTGATTTGTGTGTTAATCTTTAGAGAAGTACTAACATGAGCTTCCCGATTATTAGGGACCAAAGTATCTTGACTAGCCTTTATGTTGGCGCAAGTTTGAGTGTTGGAATTATCAGTAGGTATCGTGATTTCTTGTCCATCATAAGGAAACTTGAGACATTGATGGTAAGTTGATGGGACGGCTTGCATTTCATGGATCCAAGGACGACCCAACAAAATGTTATATGCTAGATCGTGATCCAGTACTTGACAAAAAGTATTCTTTATAACAGGGCCCACTCTGATTGGCAACATGATTAGACCTTTGGATGCTCTTTCTTCATCATCATAAGATTTTATGGTAATCTTTCTTCTGAAATCAATGGAGTCCTCAGAAAATCCTAAGGCTTTGACCACCTTCAAGGTACAGATGTTCAAACCAGCACCTCCATCTATTAGAACTCGTCTGATGCGAAATTTATGAACCATGACTTCTAAATACAAAGAGGAGTTATGAGGATGAGTTATGGAAACGTCATCTTTATCAGAAAATGAAAGACAAGTAGATGAGGACAAATGCCCTACCATGGTTTGAAATTGATTCACATCCAAATCAGTAGATACGTTGGTTTCAATAAGGGCTTTTTCAAGAATTTCTTTATGGGCTGGAGAAATCTTTAATAGTTCAAAAATAGAAATTTGAGCGGGAGTTTTTCGAAGTTGATTGACCAAATCATATTGATGTTGAGGTGGGGGTTCAGTGGATTTTGAAGAAGCGCCTTTTAGGACAACTTTTGCTTGTGCTCTTGTTGTTGCGTTGACTTCTCTGTATTCCTCCTTCTTTTTTATTTTTATGACATTTACCCGCTCATCGTCTGTGTAGAGATGGTTGATTATATGATCATCATTGATGTGATTCAATTTTTTGTCGGAAGACTCACCTTTTTGATAATTAGGTAAAGGATTGCGAAATGCTTGGTGGTCTGCATTAGTTTGTTGATTTCCTTCTACTGTGATGATGTCATTATCAATCAAGTCTTGAATGGCATTTTTCAAGGCTTGGCAGTTGTTGGTGCGGTGACCTTTACATCGATGATAATCACAATAGTATGCCTCATTCCATGATGGAGGCTTTACACTGGGTTCAAAATTTCATTGAGGCGGTAAAGTAATGACATTTTTGGCCATCAACTCTTTGAATGCGGATTCTAGGGATTGACCCAGTGGAGTAAAATTTCTTCTACTAGAGAAGAACGAAAATCTTTGCAGATTTGAATTTGAAGTGTTCCCTAAAGAATTGTGATTGTTATTATTTCCTCAGTAACCCTGGTTATTGTTTGAAGTCCCTTGATGGGAAGTGGATGCTGACTTGCATTGTTCCTCTGAGGAGGATTATTTCTGTGATTTGCAATTGAGTTGATATTGTTGTTGCGAGTGTTTGGGGTAGTGAGGATGAATGGTTTGGTTGAAGCGTGATTTGCATCCACAACACCATCGTTCACCATATTTTTGTTTCGAGTCCAGAATTTGGATTTGTCCTGATTATGATGGTGGGATGAGCTAGGGTTTTCTTTGTCATGTTTTATTATGCCTTTCTTGACCAAAGCACTTTCAATGGTTAAGGCATCTTCAATCATTTTCTCAAAAGAAGAAGGACAATGTAAGTTCAAGTGATAGCTCATTTCCGAGTTTAAACTATTGATGAAAGTAACCATCTTTTCTTTCTCTAGAACAGGACGTGGGTATCTGGAAAACATTCTTCTCCATCTCTGGAGAAACGTAACGAAAGGTTCACCCAGTTTCTATGTCATTTTACAAAGATCTATCATGGTGATCTGATGTTGTATGTTGTAGGTGTATTGTAATATGAATAAATTAATCAACTCTTCAAGTGTCCTAACGGGAGGTGAGATTTTGGATAACCATTCCATAGAGTGTACTCCCAGACTTCTAGGAAATAACCGCATCAAGTAAGTATCTTCGTAAGAAAACTCCAATGTCATGTTTCTGAAGTCTCTTACGTGATCAATTGGATCCGTTTTCCCATTATAGCGATCAAATTTTGGTATTTCGCAATGCTTGGGAAAAGGAATCATGTTTAAACTTCTATCAAAAGGATAAGGACATATGTCCTCCAAAGTGTATTTCTTTGTGGTTGTTCCCCCTTGTAATTCTCTAACTTGTCCTTGAAGTGCCTTGAGTTGTTGGGTCAAGGCACTAAGATCTGAAAGAGGTGTCTCTTCGGGTTTGTTTTTCAATTTTTCAGTGTCAAAGTCATGAGGTAATTTAGCCCCTTGTTCGGCCAGATAGCGAAAATATTTTTCCTTATCTCGCTGCAAGATCTTCTCAATGGCTTTATGGAATTTTGGATCTTGTTCAGCTTCTCTAAGACGTTCTTCTTCTTGTTCTTCATCACTATCCACTTGATGGGAAGTATTTTCTTCTTTATCGTCCATGTTGTTAAAAATTGGATTTTGATTTATGCTGAAAATGGGATTACTGTTTTCTCCTTCTTCTTGAATGTTCTGAATATGACTTTCTTTTTGGTTCGTATCCTTCGATTTATTGTGCTGAGATCTTGTGGAGATAGGCATATGTTTTTTTTGAAAATTTCCTCTAAACTTAGATCACAGTTTTTTGACTAGTGCAATGGTGATGATATCTTGATCTGATAAGATAAGGTAATCTTATGATATGATCAAGAAAGCTCCTAACTTATGGGTTGTAGCTTCCAAGATGATAAAGGATTTCAGAATCCTGTTGGGGAAAGTTGAGCCAAAAAATTAAAAAGCTGTTTTGAAGGGTGCACTCTAAAAGATTATAACCTTTGTTTTCAAGGAAATTCTCTCAAGATCTTTGAAGAATATGGTTTGGGTGTGAAGGATATTCTATGGAAGGTTGGGGTATGTTGTCAAATTCAAGACGTTGGTTATGATTATGCCATTGTGATAGAGATCTTCTTTGATAATAGGCTCGGGAATCTAAGGGATCTACAGCATATTCATCAGTGAATCCTCTAACAAAATCCTGATATCTGTGAAGGAATCCTCGATAATGAAGCAAAACTTGCCTACTTTTGTACAAGAATTTCCTTTTTTGCAGCGTTTTCTTATATCCTAACGGTTTCTTAGGTTTTTTGATTCTCTTGGAGACTGATTTCTTGGGAAACTTTGTTGACTTCCAGTCCCTAAGCATGGAAGAAGGTATTGGTAAATGTTTTTGAAGCAATGATATGACAAAAACTCCTAAGTGGCTTTCAGTTGTTGTTCTTCATGTTTCATTTGGATGCTCTCTTTATCTGAATTAATGTAATGGAAGACACAACAAACATTTTCAAAAACAGTTGTTCTTTAAAGCCCTATACTAACATGAAGTGTTTGATTCAAGAAATGTTTTTCATCAAATGTTTTCATAGGTTTTTCACATGAAATACAGTTCAGACAGACTCACTCTTAAGTGCTCAAGTAGGTCATTCTAGTAATCAACAGCCCACATCTTATAACTGCGTCGACTCACACAGCCGTGTCACCCCCGAAGGGGCGCCCATGTTTTTGTCTTTTCCAGGCGCGTACTCAGAGTTATGGAAGTGGATATCGGGTCCCCTGAGCAAACGGTCCTTGGCAGTTATATGGTGAGTGTCTTTGGGGCAGATTCTTCCCTCCCCTTGCACTATGATTATCAGAATATTTGGCAACTGACTCGGCTGGCCACTACACTAGGTTCATAGTAAGGATTTTCATTCAGTGTGGCAATAATAAACTCCCTCAGGAGACCTCCCAACCTTTAGAACAAAGGCTTTGGAGATGGTTATCTTGCACACTACCGGCAAAAGAGGGTTTCCCCAAATTTGCTTTAAATTTTATAGTGGGGCGGAATAGCCTGGCTTTGGCTTGAACCCACTTGAGTCGTTCCTCTTGGGTGATTACTTTTTTCCACAAGAGCAGGCTCTCTAAAAGGTTTTATCAAAGCTTAAAAATGCATAAAATAGAATAGATGAGTTTGGCATTTTGATCACCTAGTTAAGGGGAGAGCATAGGCCTATCACCGTTTAAATCAAAGCAAGCAAGAGTTTATTTTTAAGCCCAAATAAACAGTTTTCTATGCTAGGTGAAGATATTGCTTCACAAAAACATGGAGTTCTTTTTAGTCCCAAAATAAAAGTTAAGTGACTATCCTAGGATTGGTTGATTTTGAATTATGTGACTATCCTAGGATTGCTTCATTCTTTTAAAGTTATTACTATCCGCGGTTGCGTCGGATTTAGTCAAATTAAATTACAAATTACAATTTGCAGCCTTTTTCAAAAGTGCGCTATAACAGACATCAGAGGCGCTGTAGGAATCTTCAAAGGCGCTGTAGGAATCTTCAAAGGTGTTGATTGATCCCAATGCTTTTCCAGCTCCGTATGATTCACCCTCAATTTTTTTACTGTAGCCTCTTGAGATGATGCAAAAGACGTAAAAATATTGTAGGAAAATTCGCAGCTGTGTAGAAGATATGAAGAAATTGGTAAAACTTGCAGTTTTTTTTTCCAAAAATTGTCAGATCTGCATCAAAAAATCAATAAAACCTACAAGTAGATATTAAAAATAGGGCAAGGATGCCCCACGGTGGGCGCCATTTTAATGTGTGTGAGAAAATTGGATCAAATCGTAATTAAAATCAACACATGTTAATAAAACATTAAATCGAAAAGCTGAAAGAAAGAAAACAAAATGTGCAAACCGTAACAACAGCCTTTCAAAATCCTTTTATCCTCCTCTATCTTCACCATTTTGTTGCTTTGAAATGGCTCTCAGATCAGCAGATAGAGCTCAACAAAATGACAGCATGAAGAACGAGATTTAGAATGCATAATATGCAACATCTATGCTAACATGAAAATGGGAATGTGATGCTGAAAATGATATGAGTGCATAAAGCTGATTGCATGAATGTGAGTATGCATATGTAAGTGCAGGCATATGAACGTGGGTGATTAACCAAGGCTTGGATTTGCACATGCTTTTATAGAGTTTTCGAATGTGTTTGATTGGCTGAATCGATCGACGGTCTGGATTAAGCTTGTTTCGAATGGACGGCGAGAGATTTTCGAAAGTGGACAGAAGAATGGAAGGTTTCCTTTCTCTTTATTGAGTTCGAAGGGAAAATTCCATTTTGAAGGATAAGATACGAATTTAGAAGGGTGAGTTAGCATGAGTTAGAATTTTGGGAAGGTGAGTTAATAATGAATTAAATAAATTAAATTTATTTAATTAGGAGTGAAGATGGAAATGGAAACCCACATAATTAAATAATTCATATTTAATTATGTTTTAAAATGAAATTAGAGTGAGGTGGAAAATATTAAATAACATATTTAATATTTTGAAATTCAAAAATGGGATGGAGAATATTCCATTATTTAAATATTCAAAATATTTAAACTTTAGAATAAAATGATAATTAAATATAAATAAATTATACAAATTTATTTAATTTAATTAAGCGGAGGGTAGAAATGTTAGTAATTAAATAAAATTATTTATTTAATTTAAGGTAGAAGAAATAGAAAAATGAACAATATAAATAAATAATTAAATTTATTTATATGTAGATGACATTAGAGGAATTAATTAAATAAATCATATTTAATTAATTAACAAGCTTAATCATGACCATTTTTAGACATATACACCAACAACTTCCATTGTAGAACACCTCTGCATTATCTCAACCACCTCATCAGCAACAACCTCCGCATAACCCATTGATCTCTTCACAACAACCACCACACCAATCGCAAGGCAATCCATCCTGACCTCCCACCCAGGCCATATCTCGTTCCTCTCATCCATTCTACGTCTGCAAGTCCAATCACAACACAAAATCCTGTCTTGACCCACGCAACACCTAACATCACATCAACAACCTCCCCAACATTATTATTATCATAACCAACAACCACATTATGTTGCCTCCCAACAGTCGCAACAGTACCTCTAGTACCAACAAGCCAATCCACATCACATCCAAGCTCCCCAACATCCTACTACACATTTTTATCAAACAAATCCGTACTATACCTCGCAACAACAACCCTAGTACCAACAAAATCCCTCGGCATACCAACAAGGGATATCATCATCTCACTATCAAAATCCATACCTTAACCTTCATACACTGTCTCAGCAAGATCCTTCATCATCCTATCATCCATATCCATCTAACCCATCTTTGGCTCTCGCGCCACCAGTCAACTCAGATCTGTTAGAAATCAAAGCCGCTCTTAAAGATCTTCAAGCTGGGACTGGAAAACAATCGTTCAAATTTGAAGACATATGTCCCTATCCATTCAATCCCTCCATCTCATTGATCCCCTTCCCTAAACACTTGGAAATACCAAAATTCAACAGATATAACGGGAACAAAGATCCTAAGGCCGACTTGTACAAATTTTACTCCTAGTGTCAGGAAGTTATGCACAATGACAACTATCTCTTACATCTATTTCCATGGAGTCTAACTGGCAATGCCCTAGAATGGTTCATGGGTCTAGAATGAGGGCCCATAAAATTCTTTGCAGATCTTTTAGAAAAAATTATTTCTTACTTCTCCTTCAATTTGGAGAAGGACACTGATACCTTGGATCTCCTCAAAGAGAAACAATGGTAAGGTGAAACCTTTGCTAGCTACCTTCAAAGGTGGCGCACACTAGTGAGTCGAATGAAAACCCCTCTCAAAGAGAAAGACATGGTCACCCTCTTCGTGGAGAACTCTCATCCCGACGTGGCTCATAATTTTAGGTTACACTGTGTCACCACTTTCACTAAGATAGTGGAAAAAGGACCCATCCTTGAACGTGCCCTTATTGCCAAAGGGCACATCAAGATACACAACCATGACAAAGAAAGGCCATCCGGTGATAAGTCTCACTTTTGGAACAGGAACAAAAATGCAATCAATGATGGTGTCACTGACACTAAACATGTTCAGGTGGCCAATACATCCTAGAGATAACAACCATCTGTACCTAATTCCATATCCATGCCACAGGTGGCATCTCGTCCTCCTCAATAGTCAAACTAGAATAGTCAAGGGAATGACAAATGCCAGTATGCTCAATTAGGAAAACCCTTGAGTGTCATCTTCAATAAGTTGTTACAAGTCAACTATCTGATCACATACCCTGTCACCAAACCATTTGATGAATCCAAGCCTAAACCTGCCTAGTTTAGGGAGAATGAATATTATGAATTCCATAAAATTAAAGGACACACTTTGAATAAGTGTCAAGGTCTCAAAAACTATGTCCAAGATCTTATCGATCGAGGATATATCAAAGTTGACACCAGTCAAGCTTCGTCATCTAATGCTCAATTGCAAATATACCAAAACACCTTCCCTAACCATAATCAAGGCGGAAGCACCTCCAACAACAATACCCAAGACAACAACACAAATAATATAAGCTATAAAAATGTACCCCTCAATTATGATGGCATTGTCCATTACATTGAGCAGGTAGAACCCATGTGTCTATGATACATGTTAAAGACAAAGATCCCCAATGTGTTGTTACTACACGACAATCCTGCATTACTGTCCCGATAGCCTCCACATCTGCCCAATAAAATCCTATAAATTCTCAGTACAACATTCTTTACCACTTAGGAAAGACCCCTACTTAGATCTCAATATTGGATCTGCTTAAGTCTTCTCCCGTACATCAAGAAATTATCAATAGAGCCTTACAGGAAACCCATGTACCTAATGACATCGATCCCAGATGATTCCAAGCTTTAGTGGGACACCTGGCTTTATCCTACCAGCTACACTTCAACTAGAACGATATGCCAAATATTGATGCCAATCACAACCGTCCCTTGCACATTGAAGTCCTGGTTGCCCGTCATAAATTAAAAAGGGTCCTGGTAGATAATGGATTTACTCTCAATCTATGTACTCTGAAATTCATAAAACAGGTGGGGTATACTCAAGTGGATTTGAGTAATCAAATCATCACGATCAAGGCTTATGATAATGTGGAAAGAAATTCTAAAGGGATTATCAGTCTTCCTATTCAGGTTGGACCTATAGTTCAATATACTACTTGTCATGTCCTTGATCTGGACTTACCATATAATCTCCTCCTCAGCCGCCCATGGCTCCATGCCATGCAAGTCGTCCCCTCCACGTACCATCAATGCCTGAAATTCCTAGTTAATGGACAAGAGATCACCATTTATGCTGACCCACAACCATTTGAATATTGTCGCACTCTAGAAGCATAATTTCCCCATTTACATTATTGTCTTGGGTTTGAAATGGGGGCATCTCAGTCATCATCCTCCAATCCACCATCCACCATGACATCCACTCTATCTCCCGCCACTAATCCTTCAGTCACCAAATTCTAGATCATTGACAAGGGGTGTGATGAATATGAAATGCATACAACCCTAAATGTGGCAACCATGCCACCGTCAACACACATGTATGACCAACCTTCACAGGCTACTCCAAAAGAAGACAAGACCGTCACCTTCAGTGTTAAAAAAATCCCCACCACCACTTTCCAGTCTCCTAGTATAAAGACAAATGCACCAGAAGGAGATATCAATCAATGGGTATACCGTGAAGAACCCCAACCGAATCCACCTCTAAAGGAATATTTTTAGGAAGTATACCCTTGGTCAGCTAAGTTCACAGAAAAGTATAACTACCAAGGTGGGGGCCTAGGTAAGGAAGAGCAGGGATGGTTGCAACCTATTGACGTATGAAAGATGCCAAGGAATATAGACCTTGGATATGACAAAAAGAAAAAAGGCCCTACAACATCATCTAATACTTCCAATAGTGTTACTGTGGACAATGGTCCCTTAGAAGACATACCTGAGGAGAAATCTATCATACGTGCGTACGATGATGTTGATCACACAGATCTGTCATCCATGTTTGATTGCTTATCTGTATTTACCATTAGCCTATCCCTTCGCCATCCTGAACTTATTGATTGGGACCTATGTGACAACGCACCTGTCAATGTCTCCTTGGATACATATTTCAACCTCATGGGATTGGGGGAGGATGAACACTTCAGTCACAAAATTAAAAACAAGAAAAATAAAAAATAATTGTCTAGTGAAAACCTCCCCGAGGCACTTCCTAACCTGGAAAAAGTAAAAATAAATGACACATTCGATAGTAAAAACCTCAAAGAGGCCCTGGAGGATGGAGACATTCATCTTCCCCTTGTGGGAACTCAATTATCCACAAGGTCATCCATCCTAATTGAAGAAACTTAAGAAGTTAATATGGGTACTGCAGAAAACCCTAAGATCACCTATGTAGCCAAATCTTTATCAGAGCAAGAATATTCAATCATTGTTCAGCTACTCCAAGATGGTATCATTAACTTTGCTTGGTCATACTCAGATATGTCAGGCTTAGACCCTACTTTAGTAGTTCATCATCTAGATGTTCGCCCACATGCCAAGCCTATCAAACAAAAGCTCAGCAAAATGCATCCACAGGTAGCATTATTAGTCAAGAAGGAATTGGAGAAACTAATGGATGCCATTTTTATTAGACCCATTGACTACTCTGATTGGATCTCCAACATAGTACCTATTTCCAAATCAAACAAAGACATTCAGATTTGTACAAAATTTTGGGACCTTAACAAAGCCTGTCCAAAAGACGACTTCCCGTTGCCCAATATTGACATGCTGGTCAACCTGACTGTAGGACATGAGATGTTATCCCTTATGGATGGTTTCTCTGGTTACAATCAGATCCAAATTGCACCTAAAGACCAACACAAGACCTCCTTTACGACACCTTGGGGTACTTTTTTTTACAATGTTATGCCCTTTGGTCTCAAGAATGTGGGGGAAACATATCAGAGGGCAATGACTATCATCTTCCATGACCTCATCCATATTATCATGGAGGATTATGTCGATGAATTTCTAGGAAAATACAAAACCCGAGCAGAGCATCCTGTCATCCTGAAAAATATCTTCGAGCAGTTAGAACATTACAAGCTACAACTAAATCAAAAAAAATGTGTCTTTGGTGTCACATCAGGAAAATTGTTGGGTTTCATAGTCTCTCAAAGGGGTATTGAGGTTGATCCCGCCAAGGTGAAATCTATTCTGGACATTCCACCCCCGCGCAATCTAAAAAAATTAAGAAGTCTCCAAGGGAAGATGCAATCCATCTGTCGGTTCATAGCTCAGCTTGCAAATAAGTGACATTCATTCACCCATCTTCTAAAAAAGACTTTGCCTTCTGATGGAACCAACAATGTCAGATAGGTTTCGATAAGATCAAGGAATACTTAGCTCATCCACCGATCTTGATGCCACCTATTCCAGGGAAATCCCTCCTACTTTACATCTCCTCCACTTCAGTCACACTGGGGGCATTGTTGGCACAACATGATGAATCGTTAAAAAAAAGAGCAATCTACTACATCAGTTGAACACTGGTTGGCTATGAATTAAACTACTCTTCCATGGAGAAAGCCTGCCTTGTAGTAGTCTTCAGCACACAAAAGCTCTGACATTACATGCTCAGCCATCTGGTCAAATTAATAGCAAAAATTGATCAACTAAAGTATTTTTTATCCAGAACCACTCTAACTAGTCGCATGGCTAAGTGGGTCATGCTCCTGAGTGAATTTGACATAGAGTACATGGATCGCAAAGCCATAAAGGGACAAGTCATAGCTGATTAGTTGGCCGAGGCACCATTAGTGGATGCTTACCCTCTAGTCACTGAATTTCTAGATGAAGAATTTTTCATAGTTACCAAAGCACCTATTTGGATATTGTATTTTGACAGCTCATATACTCATAATGGGTCAAGCACGGGAATTCTATTGGTTACCCCTCAAGGTGATTATATTCCAAAATCATTCAGGATAGAATTCCTGTGTACCAAGAACATAGCTGAAGACAAAGCCCTCCTCATAGGCCTCTAAATTGCAAAGCAATGGCACATAACTCACTTGAGGGTCTTTGGTGATTCATTGTTGGTCATTAAGTAGGTTAATGATGAATTCCTAACAAAAGATGATAAGCTATTACCCTATAAGCACATGGTGGATGATTTCAAGAAATATTTCACCTTCATACAATTTGACCAAATTCCTAGAGCACAGAACAAAGCAGTTGATGCAATGGCTACTATTGGCTCCCTGATTGACATGCCTAAAGATCAAACAGAGTGCGAGTTCCTTGTGGAATAACTTTTCATCCCAGCGTATGATATCCCTGAGACTGACATGGTGTGTGACATTGTGGGTCCCACTTCCCCATGGTACCAAGACATATATACCTATCTGCATGATAATATTCTCCCCCCAGATCTTACATGCAATCAACACAAATCCTTCATTCACCACTCTTCCTGATACATTATCGTCGGTGATACGCTTTATCGTCACGGGTATGATGGAGTCCTCCTTAGATGTCTGAATGAGACTAAAGCCCATACTGCACTAACGGAGGTACATAGTGGTGTTTGTGGGGCTCATTCAAATGGTATGGATTTGGCCAAAATAATTTTTGAGATGGATATTATTGGCCTACATTAGAGCATGATGCTTGTGAATTCGTGAAGAAATGTCTTCCATGCCAACAACATGCAAATTTGATTCATGCTCCAGCACAGGACCTCCAGCCCCTCCTAGCACCGTGGCCCTTCTCTCAATGAGGTTTTGACTTGATTGGAAAGATTTACCCACCATCTTCCGATGGCCATACATTCATAATTATTTCCACTAAGTACTTCACCAAATGGGTGGAAGCAATTCCACTCTCACAAATCACTAGTACTCAAATTTCAAAATTCATCCTTTACCATATTCTCTACAGATACGGTATTCCATCCACCATCCTCTCTGATAATGGAAGACCTTTTAAAAACTAGGCTATGAAGCACCTTTGCGACACCTTTCATATCCAACATCATTGGTCAATGCCTTATTACCCCCAGGGTAATGGTCAAACAGAAGCAACCAACAAGATCCTTATCCGCATCCTCAAAAAGGTTGTCAATAACATTGGTCGAGATTGGCACCTCCATATTCATCCCGCCCTCTAGGAATATCGTACCTCCATCCGCACCCCTACAGGCGCCACCCCCTATTCTTTAGTGTATGGCGCTAAAGCCATCTTTCCAATTGAAGTTGAGCTCCCATCACTGAGGATTTCTTTGAAGAACCTTATCAACAAGGAGGATGCTCGTGTTGCACGGCTTGCACAGCTGGAGTTACTGGATGAAAGAAGAATCAAAGCCTATGATCATCTGCAAGCATACCAAAACTATCTCAAGTGTAACTACAATAAGAAGGTTTGTCCTCAATAGTTCCAGGTTGGTGATCTTGTCCTTAAAGAGAACCAGCGTACCTAGTAGGACCGTGATAAAAAAGGAAAATTTGAGGCAAATTGGTTGGGTCCTTATATCATAACTGCTAAATATGGATCTGGGGCATACATACTTGCTACCCTTGAAGGAGAACCCCTCAAAGAACGTACCAAATCATCCATTCACATAAGCATGAAATATCTCATATATGTGCATACATAAACTAAATCATCAATCACAAAAAACATAATGCATAGTGTCAATAAGGGTTATCGCATATCATAATTAAAATAATACAATGTACATCTCATCATAATGTCTCAAGCATAATCCACTACATATCCATCATATATCAATTAATAAGGTACAAAATCTAGAGATGTAGATCACCTCTGATCTCTACCAATAAGTGCTAAACTTCCATCCTGTACCTGTCAAAAAATTGGTATCATGTCATTTGCTCTCTAACTACTCTACTATGAGTTGCCCACGTTTGATCTCTAAGGAGAGTTAGGCACTGGCCCTCTATGCGTGCGAGTCCCTTAATAATCGCGGGTGGGAGTCCCCTAGTAACCACTGTAAGGAGAATGAGTCTGCCAATAGTCACTATACCCTCTGGTGCGTGTCCCTAATGACTGGGATAGTACCGGTATCTGAGGCACCTATCTGATGTAGTGTGTTGTGCACTGCACCGGATCTGGAATGACATGCTCATACATACACCTCTAGTAACTCGCCTCCTACATATAGTCATCTCTCTGCCTAGCCTAATGTTTGGCGGCATTCCGCTCATGCCTATACCTGTCTTGATCTCCACTAATAGCTCTCTACTCCTATCCCCATGCCTCTTATGCTAATATCAGTTGTTGTACCTGCTTTGTGGCCCTGTCCCTCTCAGCCTATGCAACTTGTAACTATGCATGTAACCCTTGTACCTCTACCTCGGGATCACCCTGCAGCTAAGCCAATGCTACGTCCCGCTCACTCTACAACATTTGCATCCGCACCTCTGTGACATCTCTCCCTATGTGTGGCATGTCCCCGAGCCTCTGCTGCATCCCTGTCCCTCTAAAGTGCCTGAAGTCTCAACTCGGATACATCTCGCTCTCGCCGAAGACCTGATACCTGTGACGCCACTACATCCCTCTCTCTGAAGAGACTAAACCTCTGCCTCTGCCACCTACCTCTCACTCTGTAACACCTGAGCATGTCCCTGTACCACATCCCTCTTTGCCTCTATGACTTGTACCTATTCCTATGCCACGTCTCTATCTGTCTACAACATGCGTATCTGCACCCTCATCTCCTCCTCTCTGTGCTACATCAATCCCATATCTCCAACTATCTACTCTAAATAGTGCACTCTATCTCTGAGCTCATCCTACTCCCGATGCAGATATGCTCTCTCTCTCCATAACCACTCTAGTTGTCCCCGCAAACCCTTTATATCTCCTGTAGTCCCTGCCCCAATATTTATCGGCTCCTACCCTGTCCCTCCTCCAACAGCCTGTTGTATCACCGCCTCCACCACCAAACAGTCTCTCTCCCATCTCACTGCATCCCCCTCATGCTCCGTAGCACCTCTGCTCACAACCTCTCTACCTCTACCTGTAGGTCAACCACCTCATCTCATGCCTCATCCCTCTCTCTCAACAATCTCCT
>VDFB02359064.1:0-13576 GCA_007258455.2 Sequoia sempervirens
TGTAATGTATTATAGTAATATTATTATTAAATCATTAATTAAATTATTAATTATAATTTTAACAAATATATAATATATATTTAATATTAATATGGTACTAGTACTATATTAAAATTTTAATATAGTTATAGTTAAATAATAATTATCATACTATTAGTTTTTTAAATTTTAAGGTTTAAGATATATCTTAAAATGTTATATATTTAAATATATAATGCAATTAATTATAATATAAGGAATTTGCATATTACAATAGAGGTTTACTTAATTTATTGAAGTCATTATGATAAATTGAAATAAAAATTGAACATATTATATTAAAGATTAAAATGGTAAATACATGATTAATTTAACAATATTTTTCAAATTAATTAATTTCTAAGACTTTTATCCTTTCTTTTTTTGCTTTTCTCTTTGCTAGTTGTTTTCCTTTCTTCATTTTTCATGTCTATCATATGTGAATGGTGACATAATTTATAGTCCTTTGAAAGAATTTACATGAGAAATCATTACAAATGTTAATCTAGGTCTTTCAATGAGTTCTCTATCAAGTACAACTTTTTAGAGTGTCAATCCTTGCAACTTGTATATTGTTAGAGCCCAACCTAATCGTAATGTTATATGTTTTGTGCTTCCCATTTTAATTTTACAATTGGTGTATTGTACGTGGATTCCAATCATTGAACGTTATTCTAGAGTAATTATAAAAGTTAACAAGAACATATGATGGTGGTTGTAGTGGTGCAATGCCATGTGAATATACAATATTTCATATATATCCAAGTGCTCCATTTGCAAGTCCTACTTCTATCCATAATTTTGATGTTAACATTACTCTTGCATTATTACTACGTAGTAATTCCATATCAATTTCATCATTCACACCTCCTTCAATGGAAATTAGACTTTCAACTTTTATGGCAACACTCCATGCAATTGGATTTGACAATGGATATAATTTTTGGTAGTGAACATTTTCATTTGTTGAAAAGAAATTAAAACTTCTTTCAAATTCATCAGTCTTTGATGTATTGATTCTTGCATTTGATCTTGACATAAGCAACATAAAATCATCAATTGTAGGGTACACATCCTTAATGTTTGTTAGAATTTGATGAAATAATTGTTTTTCTTGGTTCTATCCAACTTGTCAAAAAACATGAATTAATTTAATGAACATTTTGAATTCTTCCCAGAAGATTTTTTATTTCCTTTTACTTTCATATGAAGCCCCACCATTTACTAGACGTAATTAGGACAAGTCTCCAACTAAAATCATAGATATGCCTGAATAAAAATATTTAATTAAAGAAGTGATAACCATGAATTTGTATAGATGGAACTATAATAGAATTGAGCAAAAAATATCCTAAAGTAAAGTTAGTAACATCAACAATTTTACATACATTATTGTATCCACTTTAGTGTTCACCACCTTAGCATCTTAGGTAGGCTCATTTTATCCCCTACATCAGCCTTCTTCCCTTCTCAAGATGCTCTCAATCCCTTTTCAGCAACTACCCTTGTGCTTCAGCTCTATGCAGAACATTGTGCTTTTCCCGTTTGTGTCATTTTGTAGTGTGATGTGTCTGGACACTAGTGCACCATCCATATGTCCATGCATTGCGCTAGCATCTCATGATATTTCAATGCTCAAATGGACATTTTTGAGCATGTTTTCCACTTATCACTTCATTTTGTTGGTGTTAATGGCTCAGTACGCATCATAACCACCTGAGAAGCTACCTTTTGCTTCTCTTCTCTCGTTAAATTCTATCTTTTCAAATCATTTGGTCTTCTAGCTTCTTTCCAACCTTGGCTCTAGAATTTCTCTCTTGTTATCTTGCTTGCACAACTCCATACAACTTGCTACAACAACTTCAAATGCTCTAAAGATTTTATAATGCTCTTTGTAGCTCTCTTGGCTCTCACAGCTATCCCTCTCTTTGGATTCTTTAAGCCTTGAAGTTGATACCTTTCCTATCTTGTTCCCTTGAGCATCTTGGGATTTCACACATCCCATATCCACTACATCTATATTTTGTGATACAGGTTCTCCTCCTTGAGTAGGTATTGCTTTTATCACCTATAATTCATGATACAAGTTTTCCTCCTCGAGAGGGGATTACTTTTATCACTCTAGCTCATTCATTCCATTTCTATCTCTCTCTATCTATTTGGTTGTTCATGGAGGTGGGAACACCAAAATGGGGGTTTGACTAAGGAAAATCCCTATACAATCCCAACACTTTCTCTAGATCTTACACATGCAAGTATTGAAGACATTCATTTGCTAGAGGATTCATTACTTGGGTTGCTATGAGCAATTTCTGTTTCTTATTCTCCTACTTTATCATTTATACTTTACTTTCTTTTAGTTCTATTTTATTCTATTATTTTCCTATACTCTAGAATTTCTTAGTAATTAGACTGCTAGTAGTCATTTTTTGTTTTCTAGATTATTCTTGCTTTCTGGTTCATACAAGATGCCAACATGCTACACTATTTCCCTTGTTCTGCACTACCATCCTTTGGTTGAGATCCCATCAATTTTTCTAGAAAACCTTTCCATAAGAGTGGATTTGCACCCCATGTACAATTCCCTTTTTTTCCTTTGTCCACCTTAGAGAAACCAAGTTTGAAGGCTTAATTCCACTTGAGCCTGCTGCTTGCATCACACTTGGTGCCTATTTTGAGTGTCAGTGGAGGCATTTCTATGAGGGATTCCTACGCGACACACAAACATCCCCATAATGTGCTTGCGTCCTTGGTAGATTCCCACATTTGCACCCTACAAAGGCATTACACTTCCCAGTGGGGGTTGGTTTGTAATGCCCTCTTTGGCCGACCGACCCAAATATGGCCATTTTCTTCATCTCCCCTTCAAATTCACTCCTTCCATATGCATTTCAACTTCTTTTGAGCTTCTACCATCTTCACCACTTTTGGAATTCATTCACAAGCTTCACAATCTCTCCACAAGCTCCAAGTAGCTTCTTCACCATTTCCTCAATCTCAAAACACTTTACACTTCATAGTAGCAACTTCAACACTCCACCACTTTAGTAGAGAAAGTGTGGAACAAAACAATAATTACAACAAAGGCTTGAGTTGCTCTCATTTTCTCCCCCAAGCAGCCTTGATTGCTTTTGGTGGAGGTGGTAAGCTTTCACTCTTCTCCACTATTACTTGGCTGAGTAGCATAACTCTATTTTGTAGTGCTTTAAGTGCTCTTTATTTCAGTTCTAACTAAGGAAGGCCCCTATACACCCACCCAACATTTTTTATCTCCCTCTTGTGTGTAGGTATTGAAGATACTCATGAGTTGGAAGCTTCATCACTCGCACGGTTGTAAGTATCTCTTTCCTTTACTTTAGTTCTACTACTTTATCGCATTCTATGATTTTCCTACATTTTTTCAGTCCTCAGTAATCAGATTGCTAGTTGTTGTTTTGGAATTTTCGAGACATTCTTGTTCTCTGATCTGTACGAGACGCTAGCACACCTCTGGGACACCATCGCATTGTGTTGTCATCTGTATTATGCTCTATCATCCTTTGGTTGAGAGCTTGATAGTATGTCCAAAAAATCTCTATGACCTGCTCTTTGAGGTTCTAAAACTCTCACCATTGTTCCATTGAGGTAGTGTAGGGTAGTTTGCCCCATGAGGCTCTCTAAGTGAAGAGAACTCATGAGTGGAAAATTCCCATATATTATAACATTTTGGTGAACTTGACATGAAGAATAGTGTTTTTCAAAAAACTAGAAATTTATTTACCCCTACTTGGTGAGGTCATAAGTTTTGACTTGGTGCTCAGATTTCAGAACCGTTTGCACCATTGGAAAGGTCTTCTAGAGAAATAGTTTCACCCCTAAAGTACTAGGCAGTGGAATTTTAGGGCCTGACAAAATTTTCGACCTCAAATTCTTCCCCGAAGACCTCTGAAAATGCGATTTATTAAAACATAGAAAATACCAAAAAAAATGTAATGGATTTAATATCTTCTTTTATTAGTTTAGTATCTAATTTTGTTCAAAATTTTAGTAATGAAATTCCCTTTCATGCATGTGATAGTGACTTGGCTTTACCCATGTGACTCGGTATCTTTGGTCCTTCTCACAAAATTCCTCTTACTTTAGAGGATACTTTGTTGCAAGAAGATGAAATCATTGATACTTTCCTTAATGTTACTCCACCTTCTATTCATTCCAATGCACTCTCTTCTAGAGATAATGTATTTGTGAATGATGAATCCACCCTTCATTCCAATGCACTGTCTTCTAGATATGTTGGATTCATGAATGATGAACCTCCTTCCACATCTGATTCTCCTTGGATCAATGTCCAAAAATTTGTTCCTTCAAATAACTATTCCACATTTGATACTATTTGGATTGATGTTGAAAATATATGTATTTAAATAATTGTTCTACTAGCTATGATGATTCTATAAATGGAGTCTGTTTCTCTACTACCTCTCAAAGGCCAAAGAGACTGATCATTTAGGTGACTTTGTCTAGTCCTTCTTCTAAAAGGGTTTGTGCCATTAATGGTCTTCTATTTGATAGTGACTCTCCTGATCTTTCTACGGCTCCCTCTTATAGAGTGGTATCCCATACTTATGAGAATAAAATGAATAAACAACCAAGTCTTCTTCAAGCCCCTAAACCTAGGACTAAAGTGCCTAGTGATAATGATCTTGTCAAGCAACCTCCGGTTACTCTGGATAAGATCTCATTGTGAGACTTGCTTTAGTCTACTTTGTTTTACCAAGGTATGCTTCAGGAAGCCTTGCAAAAGATACTCTTACCTTCTTCTTCTAGGCTGGTGGATGCTAATGTGTTGATGGCATATATTCATGCAAATTCATCGAATATTATGCATTAGACATACTCTCGTTGATGTCAGTTTGGTGCTCAATGTATGTAGCATCGATCTATTGTCTAAGATTAATATTGACTCATCTTCTATTAATACTTCTTTTGTTGTCCTTCGTAGATTTTATAATGCCATTCAATAATCCCTAGGCACAATAGTCTTGGATTTGAGGTTGGGACCCATTACTATACCTACCCTTGTATATGTTATGGCATAAAAGTTACCATGCAACCTTCTTCTTGGTAGAACATGGATTCATGCTATGGGTGCAGTCCCATCTACCTTGTATAAATCTATTAAGTTTATTTACAATAATAAAGTAGTCATAATCAAGGCTGACCCTGATGCTATGCACTTATGTGAGGTGGCAACTGCTAGTTAGGCTTTGGTTGTTCCTACTCTTATTCCTTCAGTATCTTCTAGTGTGTCAATGTTTACTCCAGTAGTACCTAATACAAAGGATACTCTTGAGATCAATGTTCCTAAGGAAGATCCTTTTGAAGCAAGGAATGCTAATTCTACTCCTACTTCTCAAAAGAACACATGTGTTGGTGATCATTTGGGTTCTTTAGATTTTATAGAATCCTTCATTGGAGAATATAAAGTTGACCCAATACACCTAGACCTTCGAATAACATCATCTACACCTGCTATGAGAGACAATTGTTCTTTTATATTGTGAGATGGTGCAAGCACAAATTGTAATGTTCTTGGTGTTGGTCCTCCTTCTAAGGAAGATGATCACACTTATGTTAAGGAGGTGAATGTTGATAGTCCTGTTAGGAAAGATGATGGTGATCTCATAGATGAGTATGATCCCCTTTTCCAGAATAATACTCTCCATGCATATCCTCCATTGTCTTCTATCTTTGTTCCTTCTTCTTGTGTGAATTCAAACCTTTTTCCACAAGACAAAGGGTTGCTTCCTGCTCCTCATCCTTTATTGAAGAAAGAGTGTATTTTGTTGTAGCTTTTAAAATCCTGCTTAATCACTCTTCCTTCTCCAATAGGCAAGAAAAATCATGAACATGATGAAGGAAAATATTCTTTTTGCGCATACCATTGAGTGCTTTGGCATTCCACTAGTGAATGTAAGACCTTGAAGGGTAAAATACAACAACTTTTTGATTTTGGTGCCATCAAACTCCCGTTTGATTGATGCACCTACCATTTCTTTGCTTGACAAGAGATATCGAGGTTTACCTCTATGTTGTTCTAAGTATCTTGCATGGTTCTCCTCTCTTGTATGGCAAGGGGTAGTGATAACTTATTTGAGATATGTGCATCCTTTTAAAGGACCCCCTTTCTTTTCTCTATCTTTTAATTGAAGCGTCCCTTGTTTGGACCCCTCTTTTTCATGTTGGGTTCCCAAGGGACCCCCCTTTTGAAAGATTCTATCTTGAATGAATTATTCATGTATAGCCTGGGGGTAGCCTGACTAGACCTATTTCATGTCTTTTGCATCTAGCTTGGGGGCAGCCTGACTAGACCTTACCTTTCAAATAGTGTGTCCCTTGAGTGGACCCCTCTCCTTTTGAAGGGTTCCTAAGGGACCCCTTTGAAATTTTTATGGTTTGTGTGACTAGCCGCTTTTGACATGTTCTATCCGCAGGTAGACATGTCACTACCTTTTGACATGTTCTATCTATGGGTAGACATGTCGCCACTTCTTGAAATGTTCTATTTGTGGGTAGACATGTCACCAATTTTTGACATGTTCTATCTATGGGTAGACATGTCGCCACTTCTTGACATGTTTTATCTATGGGTAGACATGTCGCTGCTTCTTGACATGTTCTATCCGTGGGTAGACATGTCATCACTTTTTTACATGTTCTATCTATGGGTAGACATGTCACTTCTTCTTGACATGCTCTATATGCAGGTAGACATGTCACCGCTTTTGACATGTTCTATCTACGGGTAGACATGTTGCCACTTTTTTGACATGTATTTGCAGGTACACATGTTGCCACTTTTTGACATGTTCTATATGTGGGTAGACATGTCGTTGCCTTTTTGACATGTTCTATCTAAGGGTAGATGTGTCACCACTTCCTGAGTCTATGGAGTCTACTTCCTTGAGGCTTCCTCAATGCACTACAAAAAATCCTTGTGATTTTCTCCACTTTTTGCTTTGGTTTTTGCTTCCACCCACTATTTTAATGTATTTTTTGGAAAATTTTGAAAATGTCAGTGCTATTTATTGGGATGGAACAATTTTTGGCATTTATTGCACCAACCAGTACAAGTCTACACTAATTTAGGTGCTAATTAGCACCCTAAGTAACATAGTCTTTAGCATTGATATTAGCTTTGAGTGTAGCACCTCTTTTAGCTTTGACTTTAGCTTTGAGTTTAGCTTCGGGTTTAGTGTCGGTTTAGACACCCCTATGTCAAAGAGACTTATTTATGTCTCATAAAAACATAACTCTTGGATATAAAGAGTAATTTCGATGAGACATTGAGATATCGATAAGACAAATAAGATTGTCTCATTGAAACTCTTCAAGTAATGATCAAAAGCATACACTGCTATACCACCGGGAAGATGAGGAACATATACGATAGAGAAGTATACACCACAACCCCATAGGAAGAATCATTGAACAAGGTGGTAGTGCAGTAAATAGTAGAAGGGAAGGTTAGAACACTAATATACCACAACGATAATCACAAGTCTCCCCAATATGATAGAGTTACACCAATATATAAAGAAATGTACCACTGAAGGAAAATATCGATGAGACAATGGCATGTCAGCAAGAGGTATTAACTTGTCTCATCAACACTAGAAACCAACATCAGAGGAACATAAGATCTAATGTTGATGATACATTGAAATATCGATAAGACAAATAAGATTGTCTCATCGACACTCTTCAAGTAATGATCAAGAGCATACACCACTATAGTGTTAGGAAGGTGAGCAACATATGCGGTAGTGCAGTATACACCACAACCCTACAGCAAAAAGCCTTTTGCAAGGTAGTAGTGTGGTAAATATGGCATCATTACAATTTACAACAATAAATACAAAAAATCATATAAGTTGCCAAAATTAAATGCTATTAAATTATTAAGGGTTGCCAAAAATAATATGATTGAATACTGCACCATCCAAAGATAAGTGAGTTTTCCCAATATCGCACTCAATTGTAGTGCACTAGCATGGAAGGAGCTAAGGATACAAGAAGAAGAAGTCCTGCAAGCATGAAATACTTAGGTAAGTGCATGAAAACTCTCGAAAAGATCTCATTTAATATAAAAAATCTTTCAAGGTTTTGTCATCTGAAGCCATAGTAGAGAAAATTGAAACATGCCTTCTAAAATAAAACAATCAGAAGTAAAAGAAAGTCAACAGGTAAAATTAAAGATGAAGAACCTAAAGTAAAGAAGAGACCACTCCATAAATCCATATTAGATATACTTCCAAGGTCCACTAAAGATAGTAATAAGAAGTTTCTCATGGACATCGCACAAAGTTATAGGGTTGCCCTCATTTCCAAATTTGGATGTGACCTATTTTGGTATTTTTACAGTAAGAGAAATAAGGAGATTCTAGTGTCAAACACTTGGATATTGGATATAGAAAGTTTGATTATCCCAAATGTGTTTTTTGATGTAGAATTCATTAGACTACTATCCAAACACTATCACTCAGCTACCAAAACAGTAATGTTTCCAAATGGCACAGTACTGGTAGAAGTAACCAGAAAAGACATCATTGAGTGTTTTGGCTTAAACAAGTATGTTCTAACCAAGATAAAATTGCAGAAAAGTGAGGAGGATTATGCCAGGTTGAAAAGGACTTATAGAAGTGATGAGGTACCCCATCTCTACTACCACTACTGAAGCATTTTCTGTGACAAATTTTTGGTATTACTTTGTGAATACATATTTAGCTCTTTGCCAAGTGTTGGGGATAAATGCTCAAGATAAAATTCCAATAGGACTAATGATGATGGATATGCGAATTCAAAACCCTAAAACTAATATTGAATATGACTTTTCTCCATTGAGAAGGTGTAAGATGATGAATTCTCCCAAGTTATAGAGGATGGAGCACTAATTACAATTCAAACACTATTCCCTACTATTTCATCTAATATTGTACCAAAATAGGATCAATGGACTAAAAGAATGGACTTGGCTATAGTAGATGAGGAAGGGAATCCCACACCTATCCAAAAATGGTGCTATATTTGGGATAGTCGATGCAAGAATTCAAGTTTTGTTATATTCTACGAAGACTTTGTACACAAAATCCTTCAAGTTATTGGGTATGCAATACCAATATTGTTAACCAAAATGTTACAACTAGTGAGACCTTTGGATTTAAGACTAGAGTAGGGTTATACACACAATTTTGGAGATTGGTTCTTCATCCTGAAGTTACAATAATAAGAGTTGATGGAAGCCCTATTGCTCCACACATACTGCCAAAATTTGTGCCCATTAGATTAGCATTTCTTGAATTTATGTGGTAAATGATGTGGATGGAGAAAGATGTAATGGAAAAGTAGAAGAAATTCACTTTCCTACTAAACCAAACCAAGTGTGAAGATTGGACTATAGGCTTAGACACACTAGAGGAGTTATAGTATTATTTGAAGACAAGAAATGCATTGAAATATGGAAAAGACAGAGCCTTTGACCTTTAAAATCATATGAACATAAGGCATGATCTTCTTACCAAAGTGAGAGTGCCACACCAAGTGGATTTTGAAGAAGATGTCATAAGGAACTACATTACTTATAATGATGTATTTAGTAGAAGGAAAAAATGGGAATATATGAAGAAGGTTGAAGAATGAACGAAACGGAGGAACAAGGATTTCCTAGGATATTTTGTTAAGGAAAAGGACCCCATCAAGATGATAGAATTAATATTTGGTAGCTATGAAGACTTGTACAAAAAGAATGAAGCATATCTCGAAGAACATCATAGTGGTGCAACTACAGAGCATACCCCAGGTGAAACCTTTGAGCCTCCCATGGAGTAGTTACCTCCTAAAAGAAGATAGGAAGTATTGAATAGTTAGTACTGAAGAGGCGGGCGATACTGAGGAAGTGGCTACAGTATTGCAAAAATTGAAAGGTGATATTGCAGTTGATCAGCCCATCCTTAAGACTAGTGCCCATAAACATGAGGAAAGGATGGGTGATGTAGAAAAAACAAGTATAGAGGTACATGAAGATGAAAGGGAAATTTTAGCCAAGAGATTCATAGAAGATGAATTCATTAAGACTCCTAAGTTTAAGGATTTTTTGTTGAAGATGAAGCTAAAAGAATTTCAAGAGAGGATGGAATCAGCTGAAGCAGGAATTGAAGAATGGGAGAAAAATGAAATGGTAGCATAGACTTTCTAGGATTAAGAGTTGACAACATTGACATTATCCCCCAGAAGGCTAGAGAAATGGTCTTGAAGAGAAATATGCTCATTTTCCCTGGCTTGGAATTAAAGAAAATGTTTCTACTTGATCAAGTGTGGGCTTAGGAAGATCCAATGATAGTTGTAGAATTTGACTCTGATGAAGGTGTGAGTGGAACTGGGTATAACCCAAAGATTAAAACCCTAACCATATGGATCAGGCAGAAAAAATACATAGAAGCCAAAATTATTGGATGTAATTCAAGGGATGAAAGTGGCAACGATGGTAAGGACAATACAATATACCACCCCTTTGGAGGCAGCCACAATGACCATGCATTCGGCCATGTTCACTTGAGCAACTATTAAGGGATTAAAAGATAGATTGAAGGAGTATGAAAAGGAAAAAAATGTTCCTAAATGATGAAGTTAATAAACTACTCATGGAGAATGTCAAAATGAAAGAACAATTAAGAGGAGTAGGACCCTCACAAAGCAAGGAGATGGTGTTATATAGGCCTCTTATTGCTCCAATGGATACTATGAAGAACATTTTTGAAAAACAGGTAAAAAATCCAGTGAAGGAAGTGGATGATGTAAAGAAGGCCAACAATCAAACCCAGGATGAAGTGAAAGGACAAATTTGAGAAGTTATGGAAAAGATTCTTGAGCATAGGATAAAATTAGTTATGGATAAATTGGAGAATGTGCATGATAGTTATAGAACACTTCAATGAGCATTATATCAAATAAATACACATATGCTTGTATTAGATCCTTTGTTCAAAAGGTGGTAGCCTATTCACCACACTTTGGCTAAGTTATGCAAAGTTCTACAAAGACTTGTCCTGATGCACCCACAACATTAAAGCCAACTAAACAAACTGTGAAGATGATTATTGATAAATTTTAGTATGTACAAGGGTTTGATAAACATATTGTAGCATGAATGGATTTATTCCATACCTCTAAACAATGGTATACCTAAAACCATGAGAGATGGTGATCAATTGGAGGACTTGGATAAGTGGAAGAAAGAATTCAATCAGGTTGTTCATAAGTGTGTAACTCATATACAACCAGAGGATGATGATAACAATCTTCCCAGGCTAAATCAGATCATGGATGGGTTGATTGTTCTTGATGCGGGATACCTAAAGTTTGTCAATGATACAAAGGAATTACCAGATAGTCAATGGAAAACTCATCTTGCAAACATGCAAAAGATCCAAGAATATAAGTGGTCATCAGATTTACGATGTATCAGTGGGAGGAAAAGTATTTGGCTTCAAAAGAATAGGACATTAAGGTGCGAGCATTTGGAAATTCATCATGGAGAGGAATAATTTTCCAGATCAATGATCACCAGTCTTCTATGTTGAATAATGGAACCATACGTCAAAATTTATTAAGTCTTGTTATTTCCTTAATTATACTAATTAAATAGTTGTTAGTAAAAGTAGTTATGAAAGGTTGTTTCTTTTTGTATAAGGCCAGTAGCTTGTTGCTCCTATATAAATAGGAAACCAAGGCCTAGTTTTAAATTATCATCATCATATATCATTTCCAATTTGAAGACTTCTATTATTAATATATATCAATTGAAGCAATATAATGGAGAACATCTTATTATCAAAGATTCTCCATGACTGTGTTATCATTATGTATTTTTCTTATGTTTTCCATACTTATTTCTTCTTATATTTGAAGGAATATAAATTATTGAGCCTCAATATTGTGCTTATGTGAATGAATATGTTGATACAATAAAACATTTATTGTGGATGTTGGTAGAGCTACTAATTTTTTTGAAAATTTGAGCTTATTTTTGCTATGCCCTTAATATTAGTGTACTTCGGGTTATGAATAGTCATCTTTTGGCTATCTTCACTCTCTATTAAGTCATATTATCATTAGTATATTGTTATTTAGTTCTTTATTTCAGCCTATGTCTTATATAGGTGTGTCTATGTCGGCCTAGGTGATATCCTTGGCATAAATTGGTATATATAGGAGGTTGTGAGTCTTATTTCATCATCAAGTTATGAAGTGCATTCTCATTAGAGATGTTTAGAGGTTTTCCCCCTTGAAGTGGCTTGTTATTATGAGTTATTATCAAGTATTTGCAGCATATTTCATATCATATTTTTATATTGTGCAAGTTATTTCATAATAAGTGGTATCAAAGCATGATCTTGGCACCATAGAGGCAAGGTTTTTCTCAATTTTGGACGCAATTTTGGGAAGAGCATATCTTTCCGATTTTGGTGAATTTTTTTATGATTTTTAAAGGGTTTTTGAAGAAGATATTGAAGAAGCTACAATACATATTTAAGAAGAATTGGACTAGAATTAAGCGAATTATTGCAGAATTAGGGTTTCTACACTATTCTTTTGGAATCTACATATCTCACACATCTTGTCGAATTGGAGTCTAATTTTTATTGGGTTTTTGAAGAAATAATAAAGGAGATTACAATAAAATTTTAAAATAATTTTAGTTTCATTTTTGTGATTTATTTCAAAATTAGTGGTTTCCATCATGACAGGGCCTGCAACAAGGGATAAAAAGAATGTTGTCACTCTGGGGAAGACTCCTGATAAGGATGGGGTAGTAATCAAGGATATTAATCCTAATGAGGAAATAAGTAAGGTCAAGGAAGATATTTCCTCAATTAAGATAGATATGTTTGACCTAAGAAACATGTTAAGCACCTACATGGTTGAACCAAGAAAGGAGTTCTCAAGCACCCAAGGTGAAAATTCTAGGTTAGCTACCATTGACACAAGCTTTAGTACTCCTATGGGATCTAGGAATTTATTTACAAAGGTGGATATGCGCAAGCTCGATGGTAAGGATCCTCTAACATGGATAAACCAAATGGAGATTTTTTTTAAGTACACCAAATCCCAAATGGACAAAAGGTCACGATGGCTACCCTATATCTAGAACCAGATCAATTCATTTGGTATCGTTGAATTTGCACTCATCGAAGGAAAAAGGGGCTCACCATCTCATGGTCAATTTTTATAGAGGAACTCCAAGCACAATATAGCAATAGCATGACAGAAAAATTCTTCAGTGAACTAGCTCAACTTCAACAAACATGATCAATTAAGGATTATATTTAGCAATTCCAAAATCTATCCTTAAGAGTGGATACAATTATAGAGGGAAAATTTAATGACTTATTCTTGGGTGGTCTCAAGGATCACATTCAACATGAGGTATGCATGTTTAGCCCTAGTTCCATAAATGAGTATTTTATATTAGCACATAGGGTAGAGGAGAAGTATTTGATTCCTAAGAAGCAAGGGGCTA
>VDFB02359065.1:0-10823 GCA_007258455.2 Sequoia sempervirens
TTCTCTTGTCATTGTCTCATTTCTTCTTACTTCCCTTCACGCTAACATGGTACCATGACAGTTATTCATAAATCATCACCATTGCATCTATCTTGCATCCACAAACCATCAACATACTGCATAATGCATATAATACCATATAGAAAACATTAATCATACCACATGCATTCATCCCCATCATTGCATAATATAGATTGGTTATTCTAGGCATCTCACAAACCATACATCTATCACCCATATGCATAATCATAAAAGCATCATCATATCAAATCATGTGCATCCATCATATCATGCATGATCATATTATCCATTGCATATAAACATCATAATCATCTCATATATATCAATAATCACCAACTATCATGGTACATAATTAGGATCAAAGTGTGTGTAATATATCAAAGTGAACTATGAGGTTCACATGGCTGATGACTGTCTACATCAAACATACGAGCTGAACTAATCTTGAACCTCTTTGTCATGAGATCGACCCTCAAATCGAATATTGTCACTCGATCTCTCAAGGGGGCAATGTACCAATATACTTCTTTCCGCTAGGCATCCAAAATTGGATTTTTTTTAAATTTGACAGCGGAAAGATTATTGCTGAACCAACACAACAGTATGTTGCCAGAAATGAACATGTGAAATATCTTGATTGATCGTATATAGCAGTCCGATTAAACTAACATTGTTTGACGAATCACCTCATTGGGCTTATCATCCTCCCATTCCCTTACTTAAATAAATGATACATTATCTAGTCAGATCATTTCTCTCTGTTAATTAAATTAATCAATTTGGTTTAATTAACCCTAGTCCCACTTTAATTAAATAAATCAATTTTATTTAATTAATCTCTAAAGTCTACCTATTAAATTAAATAAATTAAACATTTATCTAATTTAATCTAACATCACCTCCCTTTGGTTAAATAAATCAAAATATCTATTTAACTAAGTCTAAATCATTTTCATCTCCTTTTGATTTATTTTAATCCATGAATCTAAATCAAATGGGTCAAATCACTTAATCCTCTCTTAAATTAATCAAATCCTAATTAATCTAATCTAATCCATGTCACATCCTCTGGATTTTCCACTTGTACAATAAAATCGTTTATTTGATTTATTATTTCTTAATATCATTCAAAGGGGAGTAAGATGGAATATTCCTCAAATTTGAAATCTCCCCCCAAAAGGTCTTGTCCTCCAAACACGACATTTAACATCTCTTACAAGTCCTTTTCTTGAGCCATGTGACATTAACTTCACCTTTCACCTCATCCTTCAAGCCATCTTTTGAATTTGAATCTCCCCCCTCTTTGCACATTCTCCAAAATGTGCTCAAAGTTCCTCCATTCACATCTTGACAAGTGGCACTTGCCCATTGGATGTTGAATGATCCCACATTCATCCATTTTGCTCATTCCTTCATCTTGTTCTTCTATTTATAGAATGCTTCTCTTTGTATTTTGCACCCACAACTTAGAGCAAAGTTACTATCTTCACATTGAGAGCTAATTTTGTCCATTTCATAGCAAAGTTCATCATTTCATGGTTTCATAGCAAGGTTATGCCAAAATTTCACCAAGGAGCTTCAATCATCCACCAATCTTCATCAAAGCTTACATAGGAGTTGGGAAAGGGCCAATTTCCACATCAAATTGGCACCAATTCCCCCATGGGATTGAGAGTTTGCATCTTAAAATAGGATTTCATTGCTTTCTTGGTTCATTTCTTCATTGTCTTTCCTATTTGAGCATTGCAAATGAATTTCATGGGGAATCCTTGTTCTTGCTTGCATTTGATCTAATATTGTGTTTGTTTCTTGTATTTGTGCAAGTACTAGGGTCTTGGTTCACATTAACTAATTAATTTTGAGCATTGAAATTGTAAGGTCTTTGAGGCACCTATCTCAACACAACATAATTATGACAAAGAAAATGGATAAAGATAAAGATAAAGATAATTGTAAGGTTGGATGATGAGTCAACTTGATAAAGATAATGGATTATGTTATGTTTGTCATAACATTGAATTAATTTGTTACAATCCACTCACCAAGTTGGGTGCTTCATTTGGGCTCCATAATCTCCCTCAAAAGATGCTCTATGACACATCATTAAGTTGGTCAAGCTTCCTAGTAAACAATGTAACTCTCATGTACAATCATTCTCTTATGCATCATAATATATCTTAGACCACTATGTTTGTTATAGATTCACTTACACATCCTTAATGACAAGATATTATCATACACACCATTATTCACATCATAATGAGGTAGAGACATGTCATAATGACCAACTCACATGTGTGGGATGCCCTTTTCTTTATAGGCTAACAAATAGTAAATAAACATAATATTAACTAATTAATTTTGAGCATTGAAATTGTAAGGTCTTTGATGCACCTATCTCAACACAACATAATTACTTTAATTGAGCCAAAGCTTTCTATGAACTTGGTCCTTGTTTATTTCCATTTCCAAAATGAAAATTTCCCCCTAAATTCTTTAGTCAAATGCACCGAAAATCTGAGTTTTTAAGTTCCCTAATCATTGTCGTGTTGTTACCCATTACAATGTTAACATATAAGAAAATAATTAGAATTTGATCATCAATCCATTTAATATAAACATAACTATTTTCTTCATTTCTAAAAACCCATATTCAATGCAAAAACATTAAATTTTGATAGTACAACTAAGGTGATCATTTCAAACCATATAATGGTTGTTTTAACTTGCATATTGAAATTTCTTTCTCTTTTACCTCAAACCCATCTTTTTGTCATATATAAATTTCCTCATTAAGATACCTGTGTAAAAAAGTAATTTAAAAACTTATTTACTCTATTTCAAAATCACAAGTAGTGATAATAAAAAGTAGGAATCTAATGGATGTCAATTTAGTAACATGAGAGAATTTTTTATTAGAATCAATTCCTCCGAGCTGTGGGAGCAACTCTATCATATCCCTTTCCATATTTCTAACAAAAACAACAAAGTTATAACAAATTAACAATATCTAAACAACAAAAAATTGGTTATACACAAAAAAGCATGAAATTAGCAGATCAACAAAGAGTTCAAATGCACATAATACACTTGCACAAATGAAAGTATGATATCAATATGTAGGATTTAAAAGCATGGTATGGAAATATAGGATCATATACACAACAATTAGAAAAAAGTAAGCTCAATAAGTGACTCTAGGAATGTGATATAGCAATAATGTAAGATCAATGCAAAGGCTTAAATGATGTATCAATATCATATCAATAAGAAATATGCAATAGTCAAAGACAAAGAAACAATCATGGGAATGAGCATAAAATATAGAGCAACAAGTAACATGATAAAATATGAAGGATTATGGAGGCAAAAGACAAGAAAAAGAAAGTAGGCAACCCAAGTTGGAAATAAAAGAAAAAATGCAAAGGTGAGTAAATTTTAGGCATAAAGTAGATGTTAACAAGAATATGAGGAACTATGTAAATAAGTGAGGAATCACAACTATACATAACATAATAAAAAAAGTCCCAAATAGAAATGTCACAAAGCACGAGGAAGAAGTGACATGAACAATGGAACATATGCTCACTTGTGTCAACATGGAATAGTTAAGGTGTCTTCATATCATCCACATATGAACTAGGAACATGGTAAAATAAACACAAATCTAAAAAAAGGAACACAAAAAGAACAAAAAATAAAATTTATTTAGAGAGAGAGATAGATAGATGAGAGAGACAAACAAACATATAGATAGATAGATAAATATAGAGAGAGAGAGAGAGAGAGAGTTGTGCCATGATTTTAGGTTTATGATGAAGATTAATTTATAAATGCATAAATTTTTATGGTTTATGATTATATATTAAAGTATTAATGTGATGCATATGTGTAGACTTATAGATGGATATTCATGTTTATGATACATATTGCTTGATCATGATTATGTATGGTTATATGATGTATAATTTATGATGATGTAGGGGGATCATGTATATATTATGCACCATGCATATAAGCTCCATGAAATCCAATAGATGAGTAGGATAGTGGATCAATATGATAAAATTTTCTTTGTGTTAGAGAAGTATAAGCCTAAGTAGATTCCTTACTAGTAGAAACAACATAAGAAGTATAAGCCTTAATAAAGACCATAAGGAAATAAGGCTAGTGGTGATTCTTCTTACTCTTGGAAGAAGAGGAAACTTTAGGAGTTAGGTTCTTAACAATCATCTAGAAGTTGTAAGCCTATCTATAGTGACTCAAGGTTTAAATAATTGTGTAGGTCATATTCTACTCACCAAATTCCATTGCATCATCTTATGAATGTGGGAAATATGGTTATATCTTGAGGTCTTGTTTATAAGGGAAGTTATATTTGGTGGTTGGGAGGCCTTTAGCTCTTATTAGATAGTGGGGGATGTTAGTATCTATGCCACTAATTATGTAATCTCTATATGTGGGATAAACAACCACTAAGACATATACTAGATCACTATTAAGAAGATATCATGAAACCTTAAAGCCTAAACTCTAGGCCCTAATCCATATACGCTAAACCCTAAAACATGGCATTAATAATACAATGCTAAAACCTAAAAAAATTAATCCCTAAACCCTCAATGCTCAACCCTCCCTTATCAACCGTAAACTCTAAACCCTAAAATTTGGCATTAATAATTTAACACTAAAACCAATTTTTTTTTATCCCTAAACCCTCAATGCTCAACCCTCCCTTATCAATTGTAAATCATAAACCCTAAACCCTAAAACTTGATATTAATAATTTAACACTAAAACCTAAAAAAAAAAATTGATCCCTAAACTCTCAATGCTAAAAACATCATCAATCATAACCCATAAACCCTAAACCCTAAAACTTGTAATAATTAATAATATAACACTAAAACCTAAAAAAATAAATTTATTCCCTAAACCCTGAATGTAAAACCCTCCCTTAACAACCCTAAACCCTAAACCCAAACCATATACGCTAAATACTTAAACTTGACATTAATATTTAACATTAAAACCTAAAATATTAAATTTAATCCCTAAATCCTCAATGCTCAACCCTATATCATCAACCTTAAACCCTAAACCCTATACACTAAACCCTAAAACTTGACATTAATAGTATAACACTAAAACCTAAAAATATAAATTTAATTCCTAAATTCTCAACACTCAACCCTCCATCATCAATCGTAAACCCTAAACCCTAAACCTTAGGCCTTAAAACTTGAAACATATACATTAAAACCTAAAATCTAACATTAATAATTTAACGCTAAACCTAGAAAATCAAATTTAGTCCCTAAACCCTCAATGCTCAACCATAAAACCTAAATGTTAAACCGTAAGCTCCAAACCCTATAGGTTAAACCCTACAACCTTACACTAATAATTTATCCCTAAAACCTAAAAAAATAAATTTAATTCCTAAACCCTCAATGTTGAAGCCTCCATAAAACATCAACCCTAAACCCTAAACTATAAACAATGAAGAATTTAAAGAGAGAGAGAGGGAGAGAGAAACAAAGTTAGGGTGAGACAAGGGGAGAGATATTTTCTTCACAAAAACACACACATGTAACACACTTTTGTTTCTATAAAGAGAAAGGGAGGGAGTGTGAGGAGATCCATTTTTCTTCACAAAAACATGAGCATGTTATAACATGCTCACTTTATAACCATCATTAGGAATTTCCAACCATTAAGGTTAGATTTTCCTTGGGCATCCAACCCAAAGGGTTGAACTTACATTTCAATGACCATATATGTATTTTTTGTAGATTCTAAAAAATAACACAATGTCGAGTGTAGTCTCCATCATGTTTGCATGTATTTTAATGACAAGTTAAAACATAACATGGTAACATTGAGCTCCCTCTTAGATTTCTAACCATGTAATATTTTTTATGGTTCAAATATTTTAAGGTTTTGATCTTTGATTTCCTTTGCTAGTGTCTCCATTTTTTGTCAAAAACCTATGTATGGTATTTTTGGTTTTATTTTTTTACTTGATCATTGAAATCTTCAAAACAAATTACATTTTTACAAACTAGATTCTATTCTTTTCTCATTCTTTTTTTTTTGATTAGTTTTCAAAAAAAGGAGGGGAGGGGGGTATGCTCAATTTTTTATTTTTTATGATTGTCCACTTTAAGAAAATTAGTAAAAAATCATATATTAAGAGTAGAAAAATTGAACACATAATCTACGATTGTTTCACAAAGTGATTTTTAGAAATATATATATATATATATATATATATATATATATATATATATACTATATATATATATATTTTAACATTTTAGGGGGGCCACACCAAATGCTATGCTATATTTTTTGATAAAAACAATAGCACTTTATGTGGCCCCTATTTGAACCCTTTAATCTCCACCATTTAAAATAAATAGTATTTTAGAAAGCAAATTCAGATCACTACGACTCTTGTTCTTGTTGCATCTTCAAATTTTGAGCCTAAATATCTTTAATTTCTCATCCAAGATCAATTTTTCTTGATTTCAGAAAAGGGAATTTTGGTGAAGGAACACCTATTTGATTTCTTGCCTCCACATGAGGGCCATTTTGTAAATAGTTCCAGCCCAACATTTTGTGTATTGAGTATTATAATAAGTTTTATAAAACCATTTGAGAGCTGTTTGAGTCTTAGTAAGTAATATTTTAAGTAATTTGTCAAATAATGTTTAAAGTTGGTCCATATTGTAAAAATTGTAAAAGTTGCTCAAAAACATTGTCAAGCAACTTGTCAAAAAGTGTCATTAAGGTGTTTTGTCATCAAACTAATCAAAAGGTAGTTGAAAATAGTTGGTTTGGTTGGAAGTATCTTGAATTTGGGGTTGGAACATTATTTTTGAAGTTTGATGAATAGCAACCTCAAGTTTTGTGTGCATTTTCTGATTTTTACATTGTTTCCAGACTAAAGTTGTGTTTTGTATGGCTTGGTATGGACTCAAATAATGGAGTATCATATATGGATGGAAATATCTCTATTTCTAGTTTCCAATTATTTTTGTCTCATTAAATTTTATTGAGTTTTGTGGAAGATATGATTATTTTGGTGAGACTGCCTATTCTAACAATATTGTGCAAAATTTATGGTCTGAAAAATGATGGTACAGATTTTTGAGATCATATTTTTGGATCTGAAACCAAATTGTATTTTTGTTTCCATGAATCTGCTTTCATTTTGCTTAGTCTCATCAGAATTTCATTAATATTTGAATAAGTTGTATTCAGCTATTTTTGAGGGCAGGTCAGACCCTGCACTTAGGGTTTGCAGTTTCTGGGAAAATACAATAACTTTCATTTCCAGGTGGATCTTCGCATAAAAAATTGGAGAAGAAGTATTTAACTATGTTTTCTTAATCTTACCAAAACGGTGAAATACATTATTTCTTTATAGAAAGTTGTGTATTCATTGCACTAAATTGTGGGCTGCCATAGTTATGTTTCCAATGTGATATACAATGCCTAATAATATGTGTTATACAAAGATTGTTTTGGATTGTTATTGAAGGTTTGTGAGATGTGTTGTGAATCCTCCTAGCTGCATCAAGTTGCAGCTGAAGAGGAGCCGCCTTTTAGTCCCCCATTTCCCTGCACATACCCATAGGGGTGATATATGAGTACAAAGAGAGACCACCAATATCTTATCCTTTAGACGAGCCAAAGATGTACCCACGACAATAACAAATTACCTAGAGTTGAAAGGATTCTTCTTATGACTTTAATATATTGATTTGTTTCCTTCCTAACACTATTTATATTCTCTCTAAATACTACCTTTATAAATTCACAACAATTGAAATTTGCTAACTTAATGTTTGGATTTTATTTTTCGAGAGCTTATGTCCATATTATATCTTCATCTTACATGTACTCATGGCCAAATTACATGATACAAGGAATTAGAGCCTAAGAGGGTCTTTCTGAATACGCTCTTGAGTTCATTCCAAACATGCAAGTCTCTTCCAAGAATTCTTGACTATGCTCCTAAGGTCATGCCGATATCCATGTCTTCATACATTTTCATCCCCTCATCATTTGCCTTCTAAAATTCCAAGTTTAAAATGTATCTATAGAACACTTTGAAAAAAGATCTAGTCCTTCCTCTCTTCTTTCCAAAGACAACCCCCTATCTTACGTCTTCTTTAAATTTACTTCTCTAAATTTATTTTTTATCTTATACACATTTCCAAAATAAAATATCAATAATATTATTCTAGCTATTACTCATAAAATCATTAACCTCTAAATCTATATTTTAAGGAAATCAACGATAACATCCACAATATAAACCTCACAATAAAAAAAAGAAAAGAAATGAAAGTTAAGTTTTAATTAACCAGAGTCTATGAAACCCACGAAATGAAATTGAAACCGTCTTTACAAAATACAAAATAGCCTAACAATACACGGGATGACCCCACCGATATCTTCTACTGTGTGTAGCCGTTAGGTACAATAGGCTAACAAGGAGAAAATATCTAATCACTGTTAGAAAGAGAAATGACTAATTTCAACGTTAACTTTTCCAAAATAAATATCACAAAGAGAAGTACTTGACCTTTACCAGAATTATTCTTCCTCCGAGTTGTGGCGGATCACAGAATCAAAGCATTTTTCTTTTGATAGAGGTTATGGCAACTACCCAGAATCATGCAGAGAGAGACTTCTCCATCAAGCTATGGCCTCCAAATGAGAACACCCGCTTGATGCTGATAGAGCGCATGACCAGTAATCTTTCTTCGGAGTCCTATTTTTCCAGAAGGTATGGTCTTCTGAGCAAAGAAGAGGCTGCAGAAGATGCTAAAAAAATAGAAGAAATAGCATTTGCTGCCGCAAATGATCATTCCAGTAGATACCCAAATGCAGATGGTAGTTCTACTGTGCAGCTTTATGCAAAAGAAGCAAGCAAACTAATGTTGGAGGCTCTTAAGCGAGGACCCAGTACGGCCAAAACAAGAGACCCTGTTGCTGAGGGCGCATTGCTTGAAACTCCTGAAATGAAAGAAACTGTTTTTGATATATCAGGAGGAACACCAAGATTTGTTGATGAAGCTTTAGCCACAGAGCTCTTAAGGCCATTAGAAGAGCCTGGGAATTCTTATACAAAGATATGCTTCAGCAACCGAAGTTTTGGTCTCGGGGCCGCCTCTGTTGCGAAAAGAGTCTTGATGGGTGTCCAGAAAAAAATAACAGATGTGGACCTTGCAGATTTTATTGCTGGAATTCCTGAGGCCGAGGCTCTTGAGGTTATGTCCATATTTTCCTCTGTTTTAGAAGGGTGTATGCTGAGATCCTTGAATCTTTCACACAATGCCTTAGGAGAGAAGGGCATCAAGGCTTTTGGATCACTCTTGAAATCTCAGAAAGCACTGGAAGAATTATATTTCATAAATACTGGTGTCTCTTTAGAAGCAGCTAAAGCCATTTGTGAGCTTCTTCCATCTGTTGAAAGGATTAAGACATTGCATTTCAATAATAATGTGACAGGAGATGATGGAGCAGAGGCCCTTTCAGAACTTGTTAAGAAATGCAATGCTCTGGAGGATTTCCAATGTTCATCAACCAGAATAGGTACCGAGGGTGGTATTGCTTTAGCAGGAGCTTTAGGGAAAAGTAGCAGGTTGAAAAAGCTCAATTTAACGGATAACATGTTTGGGAAAAGTGGTGGGGTTGCTGTGAGCCGAGCTCTTTCTGGACACCTAGGTCTCACGGAAGTGTACTTGAGCTATTTGAATTTTGAGGATAAAGGGGCAATAGCAATTGCCAAAAGCCTCAAAGATGGAGCTCCATCTCTCAGAGTTCTTGAGATTGCAGGAAATGAAATCACTCCGAAAGCAGCTCCAGCTTTGGCAGAATGCCTTGCTTCAAAAAGCTTGCTGACAAAATTTGTTACGTCAGAAAATGAACTCAAGGACGCGGGATTACTTATTATATGCAAAGCACTTTTGGAAGGTCACGACCATCTCAAAGAACTTGATTTGAGTACAAATGGTATCACTGGAATTGGAGCAAAGGTTGCAGCAGAGACTGTTGCAAACAAGCCTGATTTCAATCTGCTTAATATTGATGGGAATTTCATTTCTGAGGAAGGAATTGAGACCGTCAAAGATGTGTTGCGCAAAGGTATCAAGGGAGTTTCCGTGCTTGGATCTCTGGAAGAAAATGATGAAGAGGGTGAAGGTCATGATATAGAGAATGAAGGTGATAGCGAGGATGGGGATGAAGAGGAAAGTAGTGATGATGACACAGAGTTAGAGGAGAAACTTGAGAACCTGAAAATGTAGTATGGCACGGAGATGTTTAGTGTAGGAATATATATTAGGACAATTTTGGATACTCTAATCCCTTGAAGGTGAACTTTCACAGTTTAAGCAACCACAGGTAATTCCATTTTGGCTTTACAGAGGTAAGTCCATTTCCTGTTTATTAATTAGGAACAAGCTTCACCTCAATCTGAATATTTGAGCTCTATATGAACTGGAGGGTTCCCAATGTTGTAGCTGTTTGACTGTCATGCCTCTGAGTCCTGTTTCTTTAGTTTGCATCACTCGTGGTAGTGAAAGTATCGATCTTTTTGTCATCATTTTTAATGATGATAGGTTTGTGAGTAAGAGCCCTTGTTAAAAAAGTTAGCTTCTGCAGCAGCTATATCTGTATAAGGGATATGCTTAAAAAGTGTGAAAGCTGAATGGCATGATGTTTAAGATTTCAAATATTTTTTTGTTTGGTTTTATTATTCATTAATTTGTTTTTACGTTTTT
>VDFB02359066.1:0-29471 GCA_007258455.2 Sequoia sempervirens
AAACTCATGTGCAAAAAATTGAAATGAACCCATATGTGTAAAATTGAAAAGGTACTCAAAGAAATGAAGAAAAGAGAACCCATATTGCAGAATCACAAGAAAAGAGACAGGAAGTTGATATAAGTTGTATATTCATTATATATATACTTTGATAAATACATTTTCAAAATGGCTCTGAGGCCATACTTTTAAAGTGTATCTATACATTATGTAGTTTATTCATATATATATATATATATAGGGTAAAGGCCTTTTTCAGGCATATATACAAAAAGTAGATTAAGAGCAATTTTATTTAAAATGGAGAAAGAGGAAGTGCATCTCAAGAAGGAGCATCATTATCAGCAGCAACATCTCGGACAACTTCATCGACAACATCAGTAGGAGCAACAAGACCATGAACATCAACAAAAATATCAATAGGAGCAATGGCGAGTGGTAGAGGGAACACCAGGTTCTTGAATTCAGTATACCAATCAACACCGTAAAAGAGCACCGCATTGTAGCAATGAGGTAGGAAGTGGCAAGAACAAGTCACCCTTTGATGATGCTATTCATTTGACAAGAGGTGGAACCCACTCAAGAATGGTACCCATGGCACTACTACATCTTCTTCAATATGCTTACGAAGGTCACTTGTTGTTGGAAGGCATATACCATACACAACATTCACCACCACCTCTCCAAGTCCGCCTAAGTAGCGCTTCAGAAATATTTCAAGCGTAAGGTGTAGGATCATTGGCTTGGGAACCTAGATGTCAAGTAGAGACATGACAAAATGAGAACATATGTCGATATTGACTCTATACTTATCTTCATATTCCATGTAATCTTGACCTAACACCCACTTCATGGCTATGATATCCAGTGAATGCTTGTTTTTTGTCATTCTTTTCAAGCGCTTATTAGAGATTTCACCTAGAAAATTCGTTTGAGACTTGTTGAAAACTAGCCTAATGGGAGTATTCATGATGCTAAGCTCTATGCAACTGTCTAATGCAAAGATCTACACAACTACTAATGCTAAATTCTACCTAAATTCCCAATACCAATTCTTCCCAATTGCTATGTGTGATTTTTCTACTGTCTTAGGGCATATTTATAGAAATATGTGAGGTATTTGCATGCCATAAGCATGATGCTAATTGAGTACCAACTCAAAAATCCCACTAGAATTCAACTCAAATTTCCCACCCAGTTACGTCTGCCATGTATGAATTGTTGCATGAAAAATTAATAAGAGGTAATTAAGTAGCACAAATTGGTGGCATTCCCAAGTGATCTTCCATACAGTCTAGTGTTGATGTGTCTTGCTATAGACGCTTCTCAAATTCCAAGGAGGAACTCATATATTTTCAAGTATTCATTATGTCTTTGGACTAATTGTTCTTTTTTAGATATTAATTGCTAGAGCATTCGAAAGCTTAAATTGCCTTCAATATCTGGCTCAATTTCTAAGGAAATTGTGTCGTACGACATGATTATCAATTGTCATTATGAATTCTTGTCTTTTTAAAATACCAAGAAATTCATTTCACATGAGAAAAGGAGTTGTTCGTACATTCCAAATTAAATTTTAAAAGGAAACTGCTGTCTATCACTCCAAGAAATAAATTGCTAAGTGTTGCATGTGAAAGGATAACATTGTAAAAGCTTCCTGAGTACGCTATCCAAAGAAAGGATTTTTGAGCATAGATAGAGCTAAAGTGAATTGCAGAAAATTTGAATGTCAAAAAAATTTATAGTACCCTGAAATTGCTGAGAGTTCTCAGATGGAAGCACAGGTCGAGGAAACCCAAATCTTGTTTGATGCCATGATAGAAGCACCAGTCACCAATATCTTTGATGACATCTCTTACGCATTGCTTGAGATGCAAGAAAAGTCAGAATGGATTCACATGTGGGTCATGGACAAGCAATAAACCCACAGGGACCAGAGAAAAATAAAGGAGGAATGGGATAACATTCATGATCCTGTCCTTGCGAAGAACCCTAAGACTCTTAGGGAAGGATCTTGTGAAAGAATGAAAGTGATTGATAATGCATGAAAAATGGCATAAAAGTTATGGTTCAATGACCTTCCATAGTAAATGGTTCCCTTTGTGCATTACTACCCAGAGATCATTCACGAGGGAATTGAACATTTCAACCTAGATACCAACACCATTGAGGGTTGGGAGCTAAGAGTTAACATCAACCTAGAAGGTATCTAGAGCATGCTATGCATCCCTATAAGTCACTCTAAAGTGGAAAAAATGGAGTCATTCACTCCAAAAGATGGGTGTACCTTTTGGAGAGGTAGAGACAAAGTTATGGAATTTTATAATCAGGAAATGCAAAGGCCCCAGGAAGATTGCGACAATCCACCACAAATTTTAGTTTCCCACAATGCTTTTAAAAAAGATATGTAGGATGCGCTCTCTATGATGGAATTTCTTTACGACATGGATGAGGACAAATGAGTGCAAGAATTTCAACTAGGTTTGGGTTTTTAGCTACGTACTACGTAGGCAACAATCCTTTTTTTGGTATGACTTTGTAGGAGTCATGTACCATGAAATGATAAGCCAAAGCAAGGAATACTGCATGCAACATAAGTTCAGGTTTCCTTCTTTCCTTTCTCATATTTTTTTATATTAGAACCCCAACTTTTTCAATAAAAGGATGTCGCTATCTATTTTTATTGAGAAGGGAGCCAAAAATCCAACTTTTGTATGGACTCCCCTCCTTCCTGCAACACATGATTATTATGCATTTTCAAAAAAATTCTTAACTCCAATTCTGTGAGACTTGAGTAAGGATGGCAATCTCTATCAACTTTCCACTAACTAAATGGAGTGGATGCAGAGTTTCACTCCTAAATGTGACTAGTTCCTCGAGAGGGATTTTACATTTATTTGCATGCATGGCTTTTCTGAGGAGCCATTCCAGCTCCAAAAGTGTGTCACAGATAGGGTATTGGCCATTGAGATGTTCTGGCAGATGGTAGTTATTGACAATAAATTTTGTGGAGGAAAGAGAAAGCTAGGATTTTTCAAATGCCCACTAACCTTCAAGTGGGTGGTAATAGTGAAAAATTAGACACATAAGCTGCTTGAAGCAAAGCTGGCTCATCTGGGGTTAGTGTTGATCTATGACAAATGACAGTACAACCCCTTCAATGACTTAGGAAACACATTCATCAAGGTAACCCACAACCCCTGGCCTTACTAGCAAAAGCGGCGAAGTCCCATGGAGGATTAGGATAATCTATTGGTAGACCTGGCTCATATTCCTACAAAGGATATGAGAGTGCCATGGCTCAAGTTCTATTTTCCTTTGGTGAAGTATGATGAGAAGCACCAAATGGGGGGAACCCTCCACAATGATTTTATAAGGAATTTCAAATGGAGTGAGGAAATGATTAAAAGTTTTTGGATTTATCACCAAGAGATCAAATGCCCTGATGGCCCTTATCAAGAATTAGAATTAGATGACCAATTTGATAAGCTATGGAATGACGAGCATGAAGATACTAATGCAAGCGGTGATGAAGATATTGACCTAGATGAGGCTAGAATGTATAAAAGGAAAGGAAAGGAGAAGGAAAAATAAGTACAGATGGCCCCAACATAATAGAAAGAAAAGGTGACGAAACAACGTAGCAAGGCTTCTTCAATGTGCGGGTGAATATATCATGGTTGAGAGCCTTGCATACATGTACTTGGACCACAAAAAGGTCCAAAACAACCCAACAAAAATGATTGAAAACCATAGATGTGGAAGACTCCTTTCCCAAAAAAAGGAATCACATGGATTCAACTCCTGGAGAGGGTTCGCAGAAGCCCACAACAAGCACAGAGCCAACAACAAGCCAAGGGTTGCAATCATCTGCACCACTGGTAAATTTTCTCCCTCTTTTCTTACTTCACAATCTTTGGTGCCTCCTGCTATCTCTGCATGACTTGTCACTTCAAATGTTGGACCTTCTTTTTCCACTTCTATCGCAATGGTCATGGGAGGTTTCTCCCAATTCACTCAAATAGGACCCTTTTTCTTTACTCCTCCATGGACCTTTCCACCTTTTGCTAGAGCCCAGTCTGCATCTACTATTGCTTCACTTTTTTCCTCTGTAGCCACTATTAATCCCCTTCTTGCTACTACTGTGTTGAACTCGACCCAGTCCACCCAGCAGATGGAATCCGCCATGACTCTTCTACTATCACCTCACCTAATGAGTCCTCTCACTAGTTCACAGATTGGGATTTGGCATATCAATCCATTCTCCCTGCAAAAAAAATCTCTTCCAAGGAATAAATCACCTGGAACCACGACACTCTCATTCCCTTTTGCTCTTCCTCTCGATGCACCTTTCGTATGTGAGCTCATTAAGTCGCCAACAAAATATTTTTCAGAGGGAGATAAAACAAAAAAAGCATGAGATCTCATGAAGATCTAGAAACCAAAGGAAAAAGATGCTAAAGGGTCGGCCAAGCCAAAGGTATAGACTATTTTCAATGAGGCTCAACAATCACTGCATTTTGTGACCATGTATCAAACCGTCATCAAAACACAAGGAGAGATGCAACCCGATTATTACAACCTCTATGCTATGGGACTCAATCTGAGCATAGCCTGGCTACAGGATAAGGTTGATCTCATGGAGGAGACACAACGAGTGGTGACCACCAACTTCCTCAAGTCTAGTCGCTAGCTAAAGAAGAGGGAAGAAGAGCTGAAAAATTTTAAGGAAAGAGTCGAGGTCCTACTAGTGAAGGACAAGGAAAAGGATGCAAAAATTACTTGCTTATCATAGCAAGCATAGAAAGAGTAGGCTAAACTCTGGGAGGAACTTGCAAAGTTCCAATCCTATAATCCCAACCTGGTCACTAAGTTGAAGCAGAGAAACCAAGAATATCAGGACTAGTTGACTCGGGCAAAGTAGCAGATGCGATGAAAAAATGAGGAGTTTGAGCATCAACGTGCTCAATTAGAGCAAAAAATGTAGTAGAAGGATATGGATTTCTAGGGGTGATGGGCTCAATTGGAGAAGGAATTCCAAGAGATGAAGCTTTCCCTTGAGAGGGAATCAATAAACAAAAGTTAGGCCAAAGAAAATTGGCTTGCAAAATTGAGAAAACTGCAAGGACAACTTTTCTCCATGAATAAAAATATTATGGAACTGACACATGATGTTAGTTCAAGGGATGTGGAGATTAGCTTGTTGAAGAATCTTCCCCAAACCCCTACTGCCTAGTTAGACCTCCTTCAAATAGCCCAATGACTATATATTTCATACTAGGAAAAGGTCAAGGCCTTCTTCCTAACTCTTCAATTAACACTCCAATTTATGGTGGAAGCAACAAGTTTAGGTAGGAAGACCTTCATGGAACGATTGAGTAGCTCCTACAATTCATCACAGAAAAGGTTCCTAAGGCTGAAAAGTTGCTAAATAAGATATACACAGTATCGGATGAGGACTTAGTGAGCACAGGGATCAAGGACTAGAAGGTTGCTAGCAAAATAGCACAAGAGTTCATCAACTGCCACACATCCATCCTCCATGCTAGCGAGTGTGCTGCCACACTAGGCCAAACTATGAACAACATGTAGGCAAATTTTTCCCAACTAACTTATATGGGCTTACCCTCCCCATTTATTTTGGATGAATCAGTGGCCATAGTAGAGTAGACTGCGGTGAATATTGAAGAAAACAACAAGACACATCCACTTTTTAGAGCTTTAGTCAACCCATGACTATAAAGGATATTGAGGGAATCACTCATCAGATAGCGCGACTGCTCTTCCAACTTGAGTCCAGGGCCAGTATGTCCATGATGATACCATACAAAGAAGTGATCGATTTGCATGGAGCATAAGAGAATTTGTGCAACATATTGATGCCATCTGAGGCCAATTGGCTACCTCTATAGACTACTCTCTCCAAGCTTTGATTGTGTTGCCCCATGGATAGGAATCTGGTTTGCGAACCAAAAAATTTTGGGTTCTTTGTTCCACAAGAGAAATGCCCCAGATAGTTGTCAAAAGCTATGGATTTAAATTTCCTCAAGCTCCCTTCGGGTTATTTTTATTTTTATTTTGTTAAGTACCAGCCCGTGCTCCATCTATTTGAATTCATTGGTGCCCTTTTTGATGAGCTTCACCCATTGCCACCACGTGTCTGCCAAGCGGTCTCTGCAAGGATTTCTTCCTTCACTCTTCTACCGGCCCCTACCATGTCGCAAGGTGTCAACACTACAGGAACTTCAAGACTGCTTCCCTTGGCTTTTCAATCAGGCCCCATCTGTGTGCCATGTAGCATCTATCTACATTCAATTTTTGTTGGACCCCATGGTTAGCACTAACAATGAAGACTTCTCCACATGTCTTCCCAATGCGGATTTTGATCGCAAGGAGAGAGGAATGAACCATAAGCTCTGATCGGCCGCCACGTGTCTCCTCTATGGGGATTATGTCTAGAGGAAGCAAGGAAGGATCAATGAGCCCTGCCAGATTGCCATGTGTTCTAATTGTCTCTATGGGTGACTGACACATGTTTGCGCAAGGTTTCCTAGGACCACCACCATCATCATAGGCAATGCATCTAGTTTGAAAGTGACCATGTTCCATGGCTCAAATATTTTTTTGTTGTAATAGTTGTTGAAAATCATTGCTCTAGGTATCATTTTTCATGATAAGGGAATATTTTCTATTACTGGCTCACTAGGTGGTGAGATTGTTTTATATATATACTGCTTCTTCTTTCTAAAAAATAGTTCAGAAGATACAAGAAAAATTGTGAAAGACACCAAGCCATTTTGTACTATTTTAGATTATTGTATCAGACTCATAGGCTATGCCATTATTCTACCTTTCTTTTTTCTTAAGCTATTTGATAAAAAATTATACTATACCATTATTGTATTGATTTTTTTATTTGCAAAACTTCTATGATTTCAATATAAGTTTGTTGATTTAGACCATGTCTTTAACTCCTTTTTTCAGTAAATGCATATAGGAATTATTTTATGTTATTGGATAAATTATTCAGGTATTCATCTTTGATTTCTATTATTCTAGGACTTAGCAGATTGTTGAACATCAAAAGATAGATTTATCATGCCTACATCTACATCTTGGCACATCACCTTAGTCAGATCTTTATTTTTATATCTCTTAGTTTAATGTAATTGGTCCCCCCATTAGCTGAGTTTCCCATAAGGTTGTTACCTTGTCAATTTTTGGCATCAACAGATATATTATTGTTTTGAGAGGCTATTGTTAGAAAATTTAGAAACATCAAGAAGGTTTTATACTTCTACGAATTTTCTTTGGGATAAAATATTACCAAGATGATGAAACAACCCTCATTGGCATACTCACAACAATCTGAAAACACAACTTAGAAATGGTTTGAAACAATACAAAAATCTACATGAAGTATTCTTCTTTGTTCATTCAAAATCTCCTTCAATTACACAACAAGAAATAATTTCTAAAAATATATTATTTTACAGCCATATGGGCTGATGAAAAATGTTACAAATCTAATATGATACTAAAATATGACAACAAAAATCAAATACAAAAAGGTTTCCCTCAATCTCTCTTCTTTCAAAAGGTTCTAGCTCCTTTAGCCTGCAATCTTCATTAGAAATCACTACTACAATCAAACCATGAAATTACCAATCTTCTTGCTATTGTAGTACACCTTCAAACCTAGAAAAAAATGTCTTCATGGTCTCTTTCAACCCTTCTTAGACTATTGAAGCTCTCAATCTTCCTTCACATGGACTTCACTAGCTCACTATCTCACAAAATGTGGAGCTCACTAGTTCCCTAAAACATGGGATTCTATGCAATTAGAAATATGTAACAATGGAGTCTTCAAATCCTCTCTTCAATCTAGAAAAATCTCCCCATCTCACCTACAAAAAATCTCAAAGTCATCTTCCCAAATGACAAGGCTTGAATCTAAAGACTTGTGAAAAAGAAAACCCACTATGGTTTTCCAAAACCACAATAAAAACAACTCCTTGGAAAAGCCACACCCCATTTGGAGAATAATTCATAAAATAATAAAAATCACTCAATTATCACATGTCCTTCACATGGACACCTATACCATGGCCAATCAAATATGGTCAATCTGGTGTGCTTCATTATTCTCTAATGGCTTTGATAAATACATGAAAGAACATCCACCAACATGAAAACTTGGGCACCCAAACATGCAAGATCATGCAAATAATACAAATCAACATACAAGGACATGCATTGATGAGTGGTCCCCACCTTGAAATGGACGCCTAGGCTAGAATATTCCTCCAAGATGCCTTTGTAACCTTCACCTTAGTATATCCACCTCCAAAATTATAATTAAAAATTACCATAGGGAAAATTATAATATTTAGAAATTAAAATAATTAATTCCCCACACATTATTCCTTATTGAAAATACAAAACAAAGCAAGGAGATATTTTTGGTTGATGCAAGATTGTCGGTGACCTTAGATGCTCCTGCATCAGACACCTGAGGTAGGAAAAAAATTGTGAATATGGATTCAAAAATTAGAGTTGAGTGGTAGTAGCACCCTTTTGGATTGCAAGAAATCTTCAGTAAACTCCATCATTGAATTTGGTACTGCCAATGAGTCCTTTTTCCCCTTCTAGCAGCTAATCATAACAAGCTTCCTTCTCTGACAACTCTACTCTTCACTGAACCTCCTGAAAGTGGAATCAATTCCACCATAAAGTGGCCACATCCTCCAAGTGTATATCACACTCTCCTTTGATCTTGTGGGATTCACCCACCATAGTTCGGCCACCTACCAAGTTTTACTTGCGCTAAACTCTACAATACCGCATAATCCCTTCTTTGCATACCATACATCACTAGCAAAATCTTCCTGAACTAGCCCATCCATAACTTGCAAATCATCATCATTCTCAAATTTAATAAAATATGATTTATTATTCTCTTTTACTTTAACCTCATCACACTCACATCCTTTATTAGAATAATATTTAAAAAAAATGAAATTTACCTTGGTTCCATTCACTATTGTAACTTCAACCTTGTCTTCAACATGATATGTCACTATTTTTTATTCCTTTATAAAGACATGTTTATGCTGCAAACTGATCTTCCACATTCAAAATAGCATTAGAAAAATAATCCTGAGATTCATCATCCATATTCTCTAACAAATAATTAGGCTCTCTAACCAAGGAATCTTCATCTTTAATACTTTCAAACAAAGAATCATTGGAAAACTCCTCTTTTACCTTCACCTCCTATTCCTCAATTTTAACCTTTTCAAATTGATTCATTGCTACAACAAATTAAATTTATACATTCTTATCATCATCAAAACATACATTAAAATCTGATTTTACCTCATTACCTTTTGCTGCAACTTTCACTAATGTAATTTTTTCTTCACTGTCACTTGTCATATCATTCAAACACAAATTAGATTTGGTTCTAACCTCATTGAAATCTTATATTCCTCTTTTCCTTACTATTGCAACAAAAAATTTAGTGTCCTCATGTCTATCCATCCCATTCATATCATTCACATGCAAACTAGAATCATCAGTGAACTCACAAAATGCAAGTTTTATCTTTTTTTTAACTATTGCAACTTGGTTTTCCTCTTCTTCAATGTCCTCATTTTCTCTCAACTCTTTTTTTGCTACACCTTTTTTTTCCTCTTGACCTATGTTTCACTTTTCTTTTCCTTCTCGCTCTCTTTCTCTATGTTGTTGAACATCAAAAATACTAAGAGGGGGGTGAGGGTGAATCAATATTCCACAATTGATAATAAAATCCACTTAACCATTATTACTATTTTGACTAAATCAGCAAGAGTAAACATAAAACAAAGTCAATGTAACACACACAAGAACACCAAGATTTTTACATGGAAAACCCAATGAGGGAAAAACCATGGTGAGGGTTAAATCACAATATATTATATCCGGATACAAAAAATTACAGTGCTCACTGCCAAGACTCGCTATCCTTAAAAGGCTCATAGCCTGAATACAAAAAATGGATCATTGCCAAGATACAATGATAGTGGCTCATTGCTAAAGAATGAATTGATGGAATACACCTTTAATGTGCAAGGTTCAGTTCCACTGAATCTTAGAATAAAATCACTACATTTCTCAACAAATCTGTACCACTAATAATGTATTTAAGCTCTGATCTTCTCCTATGTTCACTTGCTTACACATAACACACTCACACCTTTTCCTTCTCTTCCCTTTTTTTTCTTTCTCTTTCTTCCTTCCTCCCTTCCTTCCACTTTTCCATCTTCAAAGCATCTTGTATATATACGTGTGTATACAAGCATATCTTCTTCATCAAATAGGTTGAAACCATATAATATTTAACATTTTATCCATGTAGTGAATTATGCCAAGTTGGCTATTAGTCTTCATAATATATTGCATTCACTGAGTCAACCAAGACTAAACAAAATTCTTCAAACCAAAAAATAGTCCTCAAAGAAAACACGTTCCAGATCTAAGAACACATTAATTTCCCATCACACTACTAGTAAAGAGACTATTAGCTCAACCATAGCATAAGAATGTTCACATTAGTAGAATGCGGAGTCTCCCACATAGTACACCATTCACATAACAATAGTAGGATACAAAGTTGAACTCTATCAGAGATAAATTTCTATTCATAGATAAAATAACATCTTAAGATCCAAGAAAAATAAGTCTAAATGAGTTAAAAAAACATGGTTAAGAGATTAGAGTCATATCAGATCTTATGATGAGTTCCAGACTCAAATTCCAACATACTAATCCATCACAAAGGAGTGTTACCGATAGAGAAAAACTTCTAGTAAACAAAGAAAACTTCCCATGTAGTCATCATCATGTAGTTATTACCATGTTGACATCAATGACAACATAACCAACATAACCATCCATACTTCATGCTCATGTTGCAAGGCTTTCAATAATCTCCCCCTTTGGAATTGATGGCAGCATGCATGACAAAAACCAAAAAAAATTCAAGTAGACCACAATTGAATGTTTTGACTTACTCCCCCTATAAAAACTGATCTTCATAAAAATATTTTCCTCTAACTCTCCATTTGTTTTATTTCTCCTTCTCTTTATCTATCCCCCTTTGGCATCAATGACAAAGGAATGGGTCCGATATAAGAATGTGTATCAAAAGGTAGCCAAAAATTGTTGGAATATGGATTGGGGAGATTGTTTATGGCTTCTAGTGTTGTCATTGATGGCAACTGAAGTCATTATCTTGGTTTGTAGATCAAGATCTACTTATACCTGAAGGAAGTGTAGAAGATAGTGTGTTACTGGCAGAAAGCATGAAGAACAGGGTATTCAGACAGTTAGTCAATCTGTATGCTTCATCATATAATTATTTTGTGTTGTGGATCCCTAGGAAATTTTTTTAAGCATGTATGTTACCTTATTGGTGATTTTTGTGGTGTTGCAAAAATCGGTGTACGAGTTAGGAGATTCGGTAGAATGATTTTATGTTTATTTGCTCATTGTGGCCGACTCAATGAATGTCTCATGTTGTGGATGTATAAGGAGTAGTTGTTTAATTGTTTCTAAGTTTGAGAATATTGTTATGGGTCCCAACTATGTCTTAGCTGACCTTTGTGGGTGCGCATTAAATATAACTTGTGATTTGAGTTGATTGTTGGAGAATATTTCATGTTTTGTTGAAGTTGACTTAAGTAATTAAAATCTTTGCTAGTGGATATATATATGAGATCGATAATTCATTTTTAAAAAGAGGAAAAAGTAGGGAGAAGGTGTGAATGTGCAAAAAGAGAATAAAAAATGTATGAGTGAACATCAAAAGATCAGTTGAGTAAATTTTGCTTGAGGAGAAGAAGATTATTGTGAATTAAGGTAGAGCAGAGTAGAGTGAGTTGCAGGTTCAGAAAGAAGGTTCAAAATCTATTTTATGTGCTTCACCAGAACTAAATCCAGGCATTTGGAGATGTTATCCTCTTAGTTCAATTTTTTTTTGTAATCACAAACTCTTTTGTAAGGTAGTGAGCCTTCCTTATTTGAGTAGTGAGCTCTACATAGTGTGCTTGAATGCAAGTGCATTCCCTTTTATTCATACTTTTAATAGAGTATAAATTGTGGATTAATCTCCACTGTGGTTTTTCCACTAATAGGGTTTCCACACAAAAATATTGGTGTTATGGTGTTTTGATCATCTTGTTCATGTGCTTGCATCTTTATTTATGTTTATGCACTGAAAATGGTTTAAGATTTGAATTGAAAGTTTAATTTGTTGAACACTGATTCACCCCCCCTCTCAATGTTCCTTGAGTCCAACAAAAAGATATGAACATGGATTTAATCATGTCTCTAAGTGCCACAAAATTTTTGATGACATCTATTCTTCGATCATGTAGAGAGAAAAAATTGTCTTGAAGTTGCATAATGTAGGACCATGTCTAATTTTCTATATCTTCTGCTAGCTTGTATGTATGTATCTACCTAAGTGCTCAGTCGAGACTTACTCATTCCTATTTCATTTCTCATATTCAATGTATTGCTAGAAAAATCTAGACGAAATGAAAATAGTTCCTCTGATATCATTCAAATCTTCTTCATTAGACCTAGTTCCATTAAACTCTTTAAGTCTGAAGATGTATACTTTCAAAGAATTAATCATGCCATAGAGATTCTCCATGAAAAAAATAGATGAATCAAAATTAGCATGAGGAATAATCTTCTGCAGATCTTCCAAAGCTCTCTTAATGTTTATTTTTTCATGCTCATGTTCAAGCTTGCTTTGTTTTGCACCTTCTTGCTTCACTATAGTCTCCCTTTTCTCCCCTATTTTGGTCTTGCTACCAGGGTACTTTCATTGAGATCCTTAGGTCTTTCCAAGAGAATTTTAGCATATTTAACAATTTAAGTCTCTAACACTTCATAACCCAATTCATATATCCAAACTAACCTTGATTTAACTACTTCTATGTGATAGAAATCTATAGAAACAAGAAAATTTATGCTTCCAAAGTATCTTTCCATAGCACTTATTGGAATCCTAGACCTTTTGTTCATCCTCATTTGAAATGTTCCAAAGTATGTAGCAAGGGAAAACTCTTGTGCATCCAAACTACCAAGATTTATCATGAAATTCATGATTTGATAGGAAACAGGATTTGCATTTGACCATTCTAACTTTCCTATTACCAACAACTCATTCAAAAAGTAAAAGAGTAGAAAAACAATCAAATTAAAATAACAAAAAATATTCTTCCCATTCTTCTTGATTTCCTTTAAATTCTTCAAAAGATGTATGTGAAGTAGTTCACACAAGTCATATTCCATACCTATTAACACCATGTCAACAACAACATTCATTGCAGTAGTAGAAACTGTAGAGTCATTCTTAAGGATACAAAATTTATGACCAATGACCATAGTAGCATATCTCATTACCAGATCAACAATAGATCTTAACCCAATTTCCTTTTCTTTTGAACTCGTACCTGTAACCTCAATTATTTATTTCTCATTCATAGTCTTTAGGTTAGAAACTGGTCCAGAGGAACATAGACTAGTTACATTTCTAATTGCTTCTCAGGTAACCAGATGTGCCTCAACAATCCACAAAGATTCATCATGAATTCTGCTCAATACTATTCGAATATATTTATTTTCAAATTCAAACAAAGGAAATTTCTTCCAAACATCCAACTTTTTGTCAACTAATACTCTGTAAGAATCATAATTCAATTCATTTTCCTAAAGCATATTCAACTGAACTGATGACATTTCTTCAATCTTAATATAAACAAATTCATAGATATCTTCTATAGGTAACACTCTCAGAGGGATGCAAGAGAATGCACCAATAGACTCTTCTGACACATTCCTCATATATCTCTTTAATCTAGCTTTATCCACACAATTCACAATCTTTGAATTATCCATCAATAACAATAAAATATTGTGCAAGAAAAAATACCTCTAAAAATGTATAGATGTTTTGTTTTCAGAGCACACTTTGAATATTTCTTTCTTCAAACTATGAAACTCTGAATTCCCTTCAAAAATTCCTTTGCACAATTCTCTAAAAATACATAGGTCTTTAATGTTGTCTAATCTTATTCCTTCCATTTTGAATGATTTTGCAATAAATGTTTCATCTTGTAGGTAGATTGCTTCAAAAGCTATGTACACCTCCATTCTTCCAAATTCTACAGACCTCATTCTTCACACATGCCAAAAATACCTTAATCTTGTTACCACATTAAATAGACTTCTGTCATGATATGACACAAGTACTAATAAGGGATTTATTATATTTTCTAATGATTGCACCCCCTTAGCCACTTCTTTCATTTAGAAATTGATGGGAGTATTTGTACCAGAGGTCGGCATAGACAAAACTGATGAATCCCTTCTCCAAATCTTTTCCATTTCTTTTCTTATCACTTCTGAATCAAAGATTCAATCATTCTTCTTCTCTAGATAGATGTTCTTCTTCCTTCTACTATTTTTACTAGGATGATCCAGTTTTCTGCACTTATAGTAAGTAACATTCTTCTTTCCATTTTCCTTTTTATCCTTACATCCATTCTTCTTTCCCTTAGAATTATTATCATTGTTCTTACAGTCCTTTGCTTTATGACCAAATCTCTTGTAGGAATGACAAACACCATTGAAGTATAAATAAATTTTTGCATCATGCTGTTTTACAAGAGTTTTTCTGGATTTGCTTATTCGTTCCTTGACTTGTTTATCCTTGTACTACACATTCATTTTAGTGAATTTCTTTGCTTTAGAACTTTGACCTCTTTCAAACCCTAAACCTCTCTTATCCCTTTCCAATCTTTGAGAATTAATCAAGTCATCAAGCATCGCCGAGCTTATCTTAATTTTGTCTTCAAAGCTCTACCTTTTTCATATTAGATCTCAATATTTCTTCTTCTAATTCAAGCTTCACACATTCATCCATCTTCCAAATTTCAATTTCCTAATATTATTAAAAAAAATTATTCTCATTCAATTGTTCTTGTAGGATAGTAATAATTGATTCTCCTTCAGTCAATAGGTCACATGCATTCATACATGTACTTTGTAGCTTTTCAATGTGCTCATTTTCTTTTATCAACTTGTCCTTCAAGGCTTCCATTTCTTCTAAAAATTCAGCAATGGAAACTTCCAAGGGAGAAATTTTTTTATATTCAAATTCTAGGGCCTCCCTCAAGCTGGTAGGCTTCTTCTAAGGAACCAAGCTCTAATACAAATTGTTGAACATATTGAATACTAAGAGAGGGGTGTGAATCAATATTCCACAAACTGATAATAAAATCCACTTAACCATTATTATTATTTTGGCTAAATCAACAAGAGAGAACATAAAACCAAGTCAATGCAACACACACAAGAACACCAAGATTTTTACATGGAAAACCCAATGAGGGAAAAACCATAGTGAGGGTTAACTCACAATATATTATATCTAGATAAAAAATATTACAAGGCTCAATACCATGACTCACTATCCTTAAAAGGCTCATAGCCTAAATATAAAAGATGGCTCACTAACAAGATAGAAAGATAGTGGCTCACTACCAAAGAATGAACTAATGGAATACACCTTCAATGTGTAGGGTTCAGTTCCACTGAAGCTTAGAATAAAATCACCGTATTGCTCAACAAATATGTACCACTAATAAAGTATTTAAGCTCTGATCTTCTCCTCTATTTACTTGCTCACACATAACACACTCACACCTTTTCCTTCTCTTCATTTTTTTTCTTTCATTTCTTCATTCCTCCCTTCTGATTTTCCATCTTCAAAGCATCTTGTATATATGTGTGTATACTAGCATATCTTATTCATCAAATAGGTTAGCACCATATAAGATTTAACATTTATCCATGTAGTGCATTATGCCAAGTCAGCTATTAGTCTTCATAATATATTGCATTCGTTGAGTCGGCCAAGACTAAAAACATTTCTTCAAACCAACAAATAATCCTTAAAAAAACATCCTTTGGATCTAAGAACACATTAATTTCCCTTCACACTACCAATAAAGAGACTTTCAGCTCAATCGCAGCATAAGAATGTTCACCTTAGTAGAATGCATAGTCCCCCACATAGCACACCATACATAGAGCAATAGTAGGATACAGAGTTGAACTCTATCAGAGATAACTTTCTATTCATAGAAAAAAAACGTCTCAAGATCCAAGAAAAAATAGTCTAAATGAGTCAACAAAACATGGTTAGGAGATTAGATTCATATTAGATCTTATGATGAGTTATGTTGATGGTGTTTTATGCAAATAACAACTCAGACAAAATGCAATATTCTATCTCTCTTGAAAGGTAATTTTCAACAACAAGTTACTAAAAAATCACCCCAAGGTCTCGTGTCGGGTCATGAAAATGCATAAACAACTCAGATAATATGTGAAAATGCTGGTAATCACAAGGGGCTTACAAATGAACAATGCTAGAAGTGAATTTTCATCAGATGCAACAATATGGTGATGCTTTCAATCCTAAAACTAACCCAGATTCAAAATAAACAGCAAAAGAGATAAGGGTTTAGAGAAATTTCTAAATCTAAACCATTTCTAAGACTAACAATGCAAATGATAAACACTTGAAATGGACCAATCCCAACGAAACCAATCTCTGCTTGACCAAGATTAATCTGCAATCTTACAGAAACAGTGCAATCTTCTAAGGTTTTAAAGATTTTCAGATCATGAACATTCACCCAAGACAACCCAATTGCAGTTGAAATGAATAAATCTCCATAATTGAACCAAGCACAATGAATATAAAGGTCCAAGCTAACTTTACAAAGCAACTAACAATCAGCTAGCTGCAAAAAGTATGGACCAGGGATTGCTGCAAACACTTCAAACATTAAATCATGAACATCATTGAATCATATCTAAATCTAAATCTAATAACCATGAGCAATTTTAAAAATAGAATCATAAGAACCATGCAAGATAAGTCAACACAAAAGAGATCACCAGAAAATCACAATGCCTTCAATTGTATTGAATCACCAAACTCGAACAACAATTCTAATGTTTTGTTACATCACTTGCTCGAAAATTGACTAGCTTCTACCTCTACTCTACTGCTAAATTCACTCTCTATCAAATCTTCTCCTAATCTCTCACCCCCTTACAAATGAGGCACAAACACCATTTATAGAAAACCCCAAACATGTCGGCCCAATTAGATTTTACAATAATAACTGGCCCCAAAACAGGTCGGCCTAATTAGATTTTACAATAATAAAGGGCCCCAAAACAGGTTGGCTAGGAGAATTTCAAAATAGGACAAGATTTGCATTAAATGCATGAATATTATCCATGTCGGCCCACGATCTCCAGCAAGATCAGATTCATGTGTCTTCCAGAAAAGTCCTCCAGCTGTAGACAGTTTTGGCACGGATTCTTAGGCAGGTCCCATTTTGAAAATTTAAATTGAACACTTCCAGATTTCCCTCTTTTGGCACGAATCCATATGCAAGTCCCCCTTTTAATATTTGTTTAGTCCTGAAAAACAGATATCATCATTAATAGCCCACATGTCCAAATTAAATTCGAATAAAATTTGACCTTTTCTAAAAACTTACATTTTTATAAGGAAACTTTTCAAAATTTTTCCACTTTTGGAAATTTTCAAATCTTTTTAAAGAAATTTTCATTTTAGGAACATTTTAAAAAATTCCATTTGGAAAATAAATAAATAAATATTATTTTGAAAAATTTCCGTGCAAGGAAAATTTAGGTTTGAGCCCCATCAGGAAATCCAGAGACCAAAGGGAAAATCTGGGAAAATCCGAATTGGTAGTTGGACCGAGTCAAGAAAATCGGCGACCTGGGCCGAGTTACAGGAAAATCATTGGATAGGAATCTAGGAAAATCCAGCCAGACAGGAAAATCCCGGACTGGGGCAAAAGCCCGGATTTTGTTTAAAACTTAGTTTTTTGAAGCACAACTTGGGGGAAGGACTTGGACAAGCAAGATGAACATCTAAGGACCTCCAAATTCAATGAAATCAATAAAATTAAGGAGCCAAAAGACACCAAAAGTCAGAGCAAAAAGAGGGTCCCTACTTTTAGTGGGGTGTGTGTGTAAAACTACTAGCAAAGTTCCGGACTCAAATACCAACATATTGATCCATCACAAAGGAGTGTTATCGGTAGAGAACAACTTCCAGTAAACTAAGCAAACTTCCCATGTAGTCATCATCATGTAGTTATTACCATGTTGACATCAATGAGAAACATAACTAACTTTAATATCCATACTTCATGCTCATGTTGCAAGGATTCCAGCATATGCCATCCTCAAAGCATACTTTTGTAAGATTTCCTCCTTCCTGTTCACCTACATACACAACTATGACAATTTTTTTTCCTTTCTTCTTTAGAATTTTTTCAAATAATTTCCACAAACCATTCAATGATCTCTCTACACACCAAACACACTCTATGTTGAAATGTGCAAGGCAATTGAGAGGGGGGGGTGAATCAATTGTCACCAAAATCAATCTCAATTCTCAAACACTTATCAAATTCACAACTACTTTATTCTATTACTAAGTATGAACATGAAATGCAGATAACAAAAAGCAATATCAACACAAGAGAAACCAGATTTATGTGGAAATCCCAATAAGGGAAAAACCACGTTGAGGATTAACTCATATTATAAAGTAATTCCAAAATTGAATACAAAGAGGTTCACTTCCCAAAATACAAGACTCATTTCCTATAGAAAGGACTCACTATCCAACAATGAGGCTGTTGTGCAATTTTTGCACACACACCCCACTGGAGGCAGGGACCCTCTTTTTTCTTTTGCATCTTTGCCTCTTGGCTTGGCCAAATTTTGGGTTTTCTCTTCTTGGGAGGTTATTTTGGGATTAAGTCTAGACTGGGTTTGATGAGGACAATATTTTGAGGCTCTAGAAATTTACCCAGAGTATTTGGAATTTGAAATTGGTATTTTTAGTGAATTTTCAATGTTATATATAAATATTTTGTACTTGTGGATAGAGAGAGATGAGAAAAATTAGGCGGGTTGCTTTTCAAACTTTTGAAAATTCCTTCCCTAGAAAAAAGTTATGAGGTTTAGGGATTTAAAACCACAGAAATCCGGAAATCTATTCCTCGATTTTTTCCAAAATTCCTTGACCCTCTCAAAATCCGAAATTCCTTAAAAACTTCGAAAATTTCAAAATGAAAAAAAAATTCAAGTTTTTCTTCGGAAATGGAATTTTTTTCAAAAATGATTTTTCTGAAATGCATTTTTTTCAAAAAATTTTCCTTGAAATTTCATCTTTAAAATGAAATTCTTGAGATGGAGAAAAAATTTTGAAAATAAAAATTTCCAATGATGATATCTATTTTTTAGGATTAAATAAATCCAAAAGGGGAACTTGCATATGGATTCATGCCAACAGGGAAATATGGAAGAGTTCAATTCAAATTTTAAAAGTGGGGCCTACATATGAATTCGTACCAAAACTATCTATAGCTGGAAGGAGTTTCTAGAAGACATGTGAAGCTGATTTCATCATCCAATCAGAATTTTCATTAATGACAAGCTAGCATAATATTGTTTTCTCATTGTTCCATGATGTAACTACTTTTATGCAATTGGATGATGATGTACCATAAGCTCCCAAATTAAATGTAACAACTTGATGCTTCTAGAAGTGCAATTGCAGCCATTGGATGAATTAAATCCTGGCCATTGATTCAAAATGTAATTTTCTATAAAAGGCCAGTGCCTTCTCATTTGTAAAAGGGGTAAGACTAGGTTAGAAGCTGTAGAAGCCAAAATTGGCTAAGTTAGGAGTTAGATTCTGCAAGTCAGTAGTTGGAGAGGAGAGAGGCTAGAAATTGTTATGTAATTCTAGAGAAGTTAATACAATTGGATTGTTGATTTGGCAAGCTTTGTGTTACACTTTATTGATTTATGGTTTCTTGTTCTCAATTCTCAATGTTAGATGTTAGATTTTAGTTCTTTTGCAATAATGGTAAAATGTTAATGATGTTGATCGATCTCCAGTCCATACTTTTAGCAATTTTTTGATTGTAATTTGTTGTGTAAAGTTAGTTCGGGCCTTCTTTTTTGCTAAGTTCAACTATGGATGCTTGTTTACATTGTAGTTATTGGGTATGTGAATGAATGTTCAAAGTCTGAAAATCTTCAGTTTCCTTAGAAGATTGCACCATTTCTGTGGAGTTGTAGGCTTGTACTTGATCAAACAGAGATTGGTTTCATTGGGGATCTATCCATCTGCAACATTCATCATTGTTGTGATTGATCTTAGGTCTTAGTCTTAGAAATCTCTCTTAACCCTTATCTATTTTGCTATTTATTTTGAATATAGGTTAATTTTAGGATTGAAAGCATCACCATATTGTTGCATCTGATGAAAGTACGCTTCCAACATTGTTCATTTGTAAGGCCCCTTGTGATTACCAACATTTTCACATTATCACTAAGTTGTTTATGCATTGTCAAGACCTGACATTAGAGACCTTGGGGTTATCTCTTGAGGCTTGCTAATAGAGATTTACCTTTCAAGAGAGATAGGATTTCCATATTCTATCTGAGTTGCGCAGAAAAAATCAACAAAGGCTCACTACCTATAGATACAAAAGATAATAGAAAAGATCAACCACAACAAGTTACACACATCCCCAGCCTTGATAAGAAGATTGCAAACACCATCAACTCACTACTTTTAGGAGTCTAACACATTAAAGTACTGCTGCCTCAACTCACTTTCACACACACTTTGCTTCTCAAACTTGTGGCATTCTGATGTGTCAATTCATAACATCTCGACTTGTATTTATACCATCTTCAACCTTAGAAACTTTCTTCAAGGTTGGCTACACATGCTTCAATTTACAAATTCAAATTAGGTCGACAACTCAAAATTCTTGTGATGGAAGAGAATGAGATCGGACCAAACCAACACTTAACCAAGACCCAAAACAATGTCTCAAATCAATCACATGCTTCCTCAATTGATACTTATCCTTCACATGAAGTGTGAACACCAGGTCAACCAAACCTAATGAAAAAGTACACGCTTCCACAACAAGAAGATATCATGCAGACCGCATAACACGCTTCACCATGCATAAGAGGACATCTAAGATACCTTCAAATTCATCTGAAACAAGTGCAAAAACCTTCATACACATAATAATTCCCATCAGTCCATCTAGACTATGCAGACACACACAAAAACTCTGAGACACAACTTCCAGAGTGCCAAACCATGAACGCCTTTTCCAGAACATAGATAAAATCATTACAAACCTTCTACTAGATCCAAAAGACCTGAAACAAACCAATAAAGGAATACAAAGTAGAAATATTTCTCCCAATCCACTAACAAACAACTCTGCCAAACCAGTTCACACAACTTTCACTCTCCATCAATCCAAAAGCTCTAATCCAAGAGATATCACCAATAGATTCCCATGAACAATACTTTAGATCCACAAAAGAATAGGATCAACATAGAAGAAATGTGGAGCACAAAACGAAGCACATTTTGAACGCATACTCAACTTTTTCTTCACTATTTTTCAAAAACACTTGGTAATTCATCAAATCAGCACACCTGCAACACCATAAAGATAGATCCATGTACCCACAACATCTCTACAGTATCTCAACTATACATGCACAACCTACAATCACTTGATTCTTTTCTCTGTAACATTTTGTATTGTGTTGACATCAGTGACAACATTAATGACAACACCACCAAACTTACTCATACTTACAACACTCCACCCCCAGGTCCTAGTGCAAACTGCCTCACATCAACACTTCTACCTACACACTCAAGAATTCCCGCTATAATACCACTGATGAAAGTAATCCAACCTTCATCGACATACTCATAGAAATATGAAAATGCAACTTAGAAATGGTTTGAAAAAACACAAAAAATTGCATGAAGCATTCTTCTTTGTTCACTCAAAATCTCCTTCAATTACATAATAAGGAAGCATTTCTGAAAATACATTATTTTGAAGCAATATGGGTTTATGAAAAACATTAAAAATTTGATTTAAGACTAAAATATGACAACAAAAATCAAATACAAAATGGCTTCCCTCAATCTCTCTTCTTTCACAAGGTTCTAGCTCTTTCAACTTGTAATACTCATTAGAAATCACTGTAGCAATCAAACCATGAAATCACCAATCTTCTTACTATTGTATTACACCTTAAAAAATGCAAAAAAATATCTTCTTGGTCTCTTTAAACCCTTCTTTTTTTGAAGATCTCAATCTCCCTTCACATGGACTTCACTAGCTCACTATCTTGTAAAATGTGGAGCTCACTAGCTCCCTAAAATATGGCCTTCTGTGCAAATAGAAATATGCAACAATGGATTCTTCAAATGCTCTCTTCAATCTGGTAGCACCTCCCCATCTCACCTGCAAAAAAACCTAGAGCCATCTTTCCAAATGATAGGGCTTGAATATATAGACTTGTGAATAAGAAAAGCCAATATGGTTTTCCAAAACCACAATAAAAACACCTTCTTTGAAAACCCATGCCCCATTTAGAGAATAAATCATTAAACAATAAAAAATATGTAATTCTCAAATGGCCTTCACATGGGCACCTAAACCATGGCCAATCAAATTAGGTCAATCTGGTGTGCTTCATTATTCTTTGATGGTTCTGACAGCTCCATGAAGGAACATACCACAACATGCAAACTTGGGAACCCAAACATGCAAGTACATGCATTGATGAGTAGTCCCCACCTTGAAATGGATGCCTAGGCTAGAATATTCCTTTGAGATGCCTTTGTAACCTTCACCTTAGTAAATCCACCTCCAAAATTACAATTACAAATTACCATAGGGGAATTACAATATTTAGAAATTAAAATAATTAATTCCCCACACATTAGCCCTTATTGAAAATACAAAAAAAAAATAAAAAAAATATTTTTGGTTGATGCAAGATTATTGATGACCATGGATGCTCCTACATCACAAGAGTAAGTCAAAAATACTTTTCCAAAGGATTATGGTGAGGATTACTTTAATACTTATAGAATTTTAAATTTTAAATATGTAACCCTACCTATCTATTATCTACATATGTCTTTGTTTGGATAAAAGGGTATCCTTGGAAGACTAAAAAATATTTAGTGGATTGGTTTCCAAAAAAGTTCTTCTTGGAAGAGGAATTGGCTAAATTTTATTTTTTATATCCTTATTATTAAAACATCTTTCTCTATTGTTTCTATTTATATTATGTCTATCTTTTAGATACCTAGCAATATTTTTAAAGTTATCTTAGTTATGCAAATTAATTTTTTAATTGGTGTGAATAGGGTATATTACCCATCTAATTTACCTCCTATCTCTACTCCCACTAGTTTATTTAAGTTACATAATATTTAGGTTATTTAATTTTTGTTTCTCATGTCATACGGCTAAATTATTTGTCATAATCAAGTGTTTTCCTATCATCTCACCTTGTCGGTATAAAAAGGCCCCTTATACACCTTATTTATCCTTGATCATTATTTCATTGATCTATTTGATCAATATCATTTTTCACCATAATCAAGAAATTTATCTTCTTGCTACTCTCTTGTGGAAGGTCCTTATTTGGTGATGCAAGTGACCCTAGGACCTTAAGTCCATAATAAAATCTCATAGAGTATGGAAACTTTAGATCTACAAGCCCCTTCTTAAATCACTCCTTGATTTAGGAAGGATCCCTTTTTAGTGCATTTTTGGGGAAAAAAAACCTCACTATTAAGTCAATAAGCCAAACCTCTATTTTTATAAGGCACTCTATATTTTGGAGTAAAAAAATCACCTATTTAAGGGATTTTTTTTAAAAAGGGTCCAAAAAATCTATAGGAATTCATATCCATATTATATTGGTAGGTTGCATTGTAATTCTTAGTGTTCCCAGTTTTATGTGGAATATTCCTTGAAATTATATGTTTTCAACATCACTTCTAGCATAAGAAATAGGTGTAGGCATAATATATAGGTTTTATTTTAAAAAAATAAAGAATTGTAGGATTCTTAGCCCCTAGATGTAGGTAGTGGAGTGGGAAATTTTTCCCAACCCATAAGGGTGGAAACCAAATGGGTGGTGCACTTAGCATTACCTTGTAGTGTTGCTCAATCATGACTCATACTCTATGCCCATCAAGCCATGTAGCACCTTCACCCAAATAAATACCTATTTTGTAGATTAGTTAGTTTTCATATTCTTCTAGTGATCTCCACTTCACCTAGATGGTGCTGCCTAGATCTATTACCCTCTTACCACTAGAACAAGAACCAATAGCCAACAACTACCTAGGAAGGACCCCTTGTCCAATTTCATTTCCTAAGAAATCTTTTTTTTTAATGATATATAATTTTTAACCAAGCTATTATATTTTTTTCTTCTTATAGTCCCTAGAAATATGACTATGAGAAATTTACAATGGTGTAAGTTATTTCTTCAATAAAAATTCAAGTATTTGATAGTGCTTATTAAAGTCTAGATTATATTTCTAGTTTTTGAGATCATACCATTTTCCTAGTTTCTCTAATTTTAGAAAATTAATAAATATTGGAAATGCCTTGTGAATCTCTACATAGCCATTATTGATCTTTTTAGAATCTACCCTAGGTATCTTTTATTAATTTTGTGAATTTTTTGCATTCTAGTTGATTACATGAATATTTTGGTACTTGGAAAAACTTTTTTTAGATGAATTAATTTAAGCTTATTGATATGTATTGAGATTATTGATATCCACTTTTATCATTTGAGGAGGATTCATAGGTTTTTCTATTCATCCTTTAATGGTAATTTTAAATAAGGATAATTATGCATCTTGGTTAAATAGCATCTTGACACATCTTAGGAGGCTTAATGTTTTGCCTTATTTTTATCAAGTCATACCTAAACTAGACACACTAAGAAGGAAATCAACATGGAGTAATAATATTGATCATTATCTAGGATTGATTTATTCTAGTGTTGATCATGAAACTATGTTATTTTTATCTACCATTGATTATCCCCTCACGCTTTGGACTAATATTTATGAGTGAAACATAGAAAAAATGGAATTTGATTAAAATGAGGGGTTCACCAATTTCACTATAAATATAAAGGACCAAACGAGGTATCATGCACCTATTTTCCTCTATTTCATTAGGAAAAAGAGATCCCTTTAGCCAATGTTGACTTTCAACCCTTAGGTGAGTCGACCTTGAAGGAAATATTATTGTTTCCCTTATGATCTAGGATGGGGTAGATCTACTGAAACAACACTTTTGGGAGAAAGACTAAAAATATTAAATCAATGTGAAAATTCAATGCAACACATGAAATTAGAAGATTAAACCTTAATCTATCAAAACTTGCAACTTTCAGAAAGATCTGAGATGGTTTAGTATTTTTGTACCTTTCATCAAAATGTTGTTGTAGAGTGTCCTCTAGGATAGATTCACCCTAGGGCAAATGGGTCTTTGTAGGGCTCTTTGAAGTTGGTTTTTGGGTCCTCTTGTCCTATGTCTACACTCTTGAATTATCCAAATTTCATAGTCGAAAAGATAGAAATAATTTTTGTAAGTGAGTTTTTGTGGCTTGATGACAACTTTGACAACTTTTCCAATTTTGTTCCTTTAAAATATCTTCAATCCTTCTTCAACCTAAGATCTGAAAAACATGCATAAGAGGGAAAAATTGCTTGTTTTTGGTGAATGGGGGTTTACCTTGGTCAAACCCCATTTTGGTAATTAAACCTTGAATTGAAACAATCAAACATGAAAGGAATGATGAATGAACAAGTTCTATGTTGAAACTCACAAAACCCTTGATTTGAAACCCTTGAAGGATTGCAAATTAGTAAATATTGCATGAAATGGCTTGATTGTTGATGTGATCTTGATTTGAAACATGAAACCTACATCACAATTTTAGCTCCAAAAACATGCCTGATGCTTGATAACTTTGCATGATGCTTAATATATGGAATGCTGCAACAAATGCTTCAGAAATCTACTCTTGAACACCTTTGATAATAATCTTAGCTATACTTTTTGCTCACTTGAATTTCTAGGATCTCTTAGGATTTGAATTTGACAAAATAACCTTGCTTTTATAGATGACTTTCTAATTTCCTGAGAATTAAACATTACAATCAAATGCATGAATATGAATTTGGTATCATGAAAATATTGCCAAAAACATATTTAAAATTTGAATTTACAACTTAAAGGGGGCCCATTCACCCAAGGGCGAATGGTTCCTGGCCTAAATAGTCAAGATTTTTAAATTTTGAGGTGTTAATAATGATAAATGAATTAATTAAAACACAACTCCCCCTTCGTAAATTTCAATTAATTGGGCTTGTAAATAAAAAATTTAGGCAATTAGAGGTTTAATTAAGTCCATATAAATTAGGGGACCCAAACATAGTGTAAAATGTAAAGGAGTACATTTTTTGACACTACAATGAGATATTTGGAGAGCCTCATACGTTTCCATTCCTAGATGATCCTTCAACAAATTTAATTATTTCCCTTGATGATGTAGATATTTTACCCTTTAATAATGATTCTTTAGAGGACCTTGAGTATATTGTAGATCTTGGATGTTTTGATGGTAGAGATACTTGTCTTCTTGGTTCTTCTCCTCATATCAAGATCATATATTCATCTTATAATTTTCTTAATGATATTGGTATGAATATATCTATGGACCCTATTGATTTAGTACAACAAGACACTCATATTCTTCTAGATTACAACTACTTTGGATTCTTATCTATCAGAAATTCATCCCTATTTTTTAAGTCTCATATTTTTTATTTGGAGGATCCATTTGAGAACATTTGTATCCTCTTTGATAAAAAATAATGAGATAAATGGGGGGGTTAATGGTGACTCTTAAACACCCCCAAGAATAGTTACTAGACCAAAATATCTTCCACAAGAGAGAAAATGGCAAGAAATATTACTTCTATAATGCAATTTAATATGATTGAATAATGGTTGAATATATAAATGTACATTAGAGGCATTTCTTAAAAGGCAAGGTGATAGATAGGATTAGCCAAGGTCATGGCAAGTGTCTTAATCCTATAACATGTGACAACTAGCAACCTAACTACTTAGGAATCAAGTATTACAAGCTAGATAAGATATGTTCTAGAAAAGCCAACTAATACTTCTAGAAAGAATATTATATCCTAAGTAAACTTAACATGTGAAAACGTCTCATAATTCCCTAGTGAGTGAATTAGCTAGGTACAAGATATTTATTCACAAAAACATCCCCCCCCCCAAGTGCAACTTAGGGAGAATATTATTGTGCACACTATGCAAAGACTATGAAGATGGGTCCCAACTACAAGGCCATGTGAGGTACCCATTTACAATGCAAATGTAAATGAAATGAATCAATGCAATATCTCAAAGCCAAAGAAAAGGAGAAAACCCAGTGGGACAAAACTCCTCTCCAAAAGAGAGGAAAAAAAAACATAAGATTCAATGTATGGAGGACTCAATGATACCCACCAAGGACTAAATACATCATGTATATACAATCAATGACCCCCCATAAGAGGGAAAAAGAGAAAAAATATCTTCCACAAGAGAGAAAATGGCAAGAAAGCTTGCTTCAACAATGAAAGTTGAATATGATTGAATAATGGTTGAATGTATAAATATACATGAGAGGCCTTGCTTATAAAGTCAAGGTGATAGATAGGATTATACAAGATCATGACAAGTGTCTTAATCCTATAACATGTGACAACTAACAACCTAACTACCTAGGAATCAATCATTACAAGCTAGATAAGATAAGTTCTAGAAAAGCCAACTAAGACTTCTAGAAAGAATCTTATATCTTAAGTAAACTTAACATGTGAATATGTCCCATAATTCCATAGTGAGTGAATTACCTAGGTACAAGACATTTATTCAAACCAAAAATAAATTTTATTCCATTATATTTATCTTTGTAGCTTGGTCTACATTAGTATTTAGAAGACTTTATATCAATATTTCTTGATTCTAACATGTTGATGTTTGAGCAGTTTTCAGAGGAACCAATTTGAGAATTATTCCTTCATCTATCTTCTTAGGGATTGAGTTTCTTCAACATACACCTTTGTGTTTTTAATTCCAAAGAGAAATGTTGTTTGTAGGCTATGAATTATTTTTTATCATAAAGCATTCTCCTTTGACACATGAGCTACTTCTTTATGGGGGATCTATTGTCTCACTCTTTCTGTCCTATGGGGGGGTTATTGACCACATATTTGTGTTAGATATAGTCCTTTTAGGGTCATATTGAGTCTTCCTTACATCACTTATTCATTCACTTTATGAATTCTATCATTTGGAGAGCGGTTTTTACTATAGGTTTTTCTCCTTTACTCTATTGTGATAGATATTTTGTATATGTATACCTAACATGGCCTAGTAGTCAAGACCTCCCCATATTTATATCATTTTAATGTATAATTTTTCTCCTTAATTTTCACTTAAGGGGGGTGTTTCTTGAAATTATGAAGGTTTTCTCATTGGAACCAATAGGAAGTCTACTGATCGGTGTTGCCATTGACGTCAACTATGGGATGAAGATGTTGAGGATATTGAGAAAATTGTGGAAAAGAGGAAAGAATGTTATGCATGTGTAGTTGAGACCTCGAGGAAGTGTTGTGAGTACATGGAGATATTATTTTCTTGTAGAGTATGAAGATTAGTTGGAATGAAGTAATGAGTTGAGATGATGTTTTTGGTACTTGGTTTCCAAGTGCTTTTGAGAATATTTAATAAATAGAGTAAATTGTGTTGTGTAAATATTCATAGTGTGTTCTAATATTGTGATCTATGTTATTTTTGTGTTGATGTTATGCTTGTATGGATCTTATAGGTTATTCAAGGATATCAAAGGTTGTTATATTTAGAATTTGGGTTTTTGGATTGTTCTACACTGTGATATATTTTCACTAGTGTGTGAACTAGATTTTAGTGATGTTTTCTATGGTCTGGGAGAAATGTATTTGCTTCACATTTCTCCGTCAGTTGACTTCAGGTTGTGCATATTTTAGAATTTCTTATAATGAATTTTATATTCCTATATTTAAGTTTTACTTGATTTTATATAGTACCAATAGAAGGAGTTTCATTGTCAGTATGCAATTAAGGGTTACTAGTTGTTATGAGTTAAAGTATTTGTTGATGTGAGCTTGGATGAAGTGTTTGATGAATATTGAGTGGTTCATGGATTATTCTGGATTGATTTCAAGTGAATTATGTTGTCTAAAACTTTTAGCTTGATTTAAGGAAGCATTTTCATGTTTCTAGGTGTTTTGCTTAGGTGTTGTCAGGCCTTGTGTTTAACACTACATGTAAGACTTGTGGAAG